>VNJN01002248.1:0-100047 GCA_008042485.1 Drosophila mayri | reverse complement strand
GTGGACGCCTTGTTCGAGGGCCATGACTTCTACACCAAGATAAGCCGGGCGCGGTTCGAGGAGCTGTGCGGGGACCTCTTCCGCAACACTCTACAGCCAGTGGAGAAGGCACTGAACGACGCCAAGATGGACAAAGGGCAGATCCACGACATAGTACTGGTCGGTGGCTCGACGCGCATCCCCAAGGTTCAGAACCTGCTGCAGAGCTTCTTCAACGGCAAGAGTCTGAACCTATCCATAAACCCTGATGAGGCTGTGGCCTACGGAGCTGCCATCCAGGCGGCCATCCTCTCGGGCGACGAGAGCAGCCAGATCAAGGATGTTCTGCTGGTAGACGTGGCTCCTCTCTCGCTCGGAATCGAGACCGCTGGCGGAGTGATGACCAAGCTGATCGAGCGCAACAGCCGCATCCCCTGCAAGCAGTCCAAGACCTTCACCACCTACTCTGACAACCAGCCGGCGGTTACCATCCAGGTGTTCGAGGGCGAGCGCGCTCTTACCAAGGACAACAATGTGCTGGGCACCTTCAACCTGACTGGAATCCCTCCAGCCCCGCGAGGAGTGCCGAAAATCGACGTTACCTTCGATCTGGATGCGAACGGCATCCTGAACGTGACCGCCAAGGAGCTGGGCACGGGCAACGCCAAGAACATCACCATCAAAAACGACAAGGGCCGGCTCTCGCAGGCGGACATCGACCGCATGCTCAGTGAGGCGGAGAAGTACGCTGAGGAGGACGAGCAGCACCGCCAGCGGATCGCCGCGCGCAACCAGCTGGAGAGCTACGTGTTCGGAGTCAAGGAGGCGGCCGAGCAGGGCGGCGACCGCATCAGCGCGGCGGACAAGAGCAGTGTGCTGGAACGCTGCAACGAGGCGGTGCGCTGGCTGGACGGCAACACCACTGCCGACAAGGAGGAGTTCGAGCACAAGCTGCAGGAGCTGACCAAGTTCTGCAGCCCCATTATGACCAAGATGCACCAGCAGGGAGCTGCAGGTGGAGACGGCCAGCAAGGGGCTCCCAATGGCAAGGGCCCCACCGTCGAGGAGGTGGACTAAGTGATAGAATCCTACATAAGTCCAATGTATTATATTGTTGAAAGAAGTCTCTTGTGCAGATCTCAACCAAAAATCCTTAAAACCAAATGTTAAGTTATTTTAGTTAGAATATGTTAATAAATTGATTTTAGAAATACAAAAAAAGCATTCGGTTACCATTTACAGTGGAATTTGGGATTTGGGGTATCTTTAAAGATTTAAATTTAAAACAGATTAAAAAAACGTTGCATTTAAGAATTTGAAAGTTGAGATTTGATTACACATTTAATTAAATATTAGCGATCAGCAAAGAAACAGTTTCGTTTTAAAAATAGTGCTGTTTTTTGGTCAGTTTCTGTTTAACCTATTTGGGCAGACCTTCCCTCTTCGCCCAATCTAGCCAGGATCCCTCGTAGTTCTTGACATTCCGGAAGCCCAAGGCGGCAGCGGATTGTGCAGCCTTAAGGCTCCGCTTGCCAATCTTGCAGTGGAAGATGATCTCAGTGTCCGTCCGTGGCTTCTCCCTGCCGTACTTGGACTTGAAGACCTGCTCGCTGGCGGCCAACTCCTGGCTAACCACGCCCAAGGGAATGTTTATGCTGGAGGGGATTTGCCCGGTCTCCTTCAGCTCCTCCGGCTCACGGACATCGATGAGCAGTTTCTGTGGTTCGCTGGGCAGCTTCTTGACCACGTCGTAGTCCACGATTCCGATGGCAGCAGAACCATTGCTGCTATAGAAACGCTCCAAGAGATTTGCCTGAAGGGTCGGTGTGAGCCTTTGTTGGTTCATGGCCGCGCGGAGAGGAGCGTGCATTCTTGAGACCCTTAAGGCCATGAGGCAGTGTCTCACAAGCATATTTAGTTTGAGAATAATGGACGAATTCGAGAACTAATAACAAATATTACGTAAAATCGCAAATAACAACAAATGAATGCCGGCGCACAGCTGTTTGTCAGAGAGTTGCCAGATTAGTTTAGTTTAATTTGAGGGAAATTTTAAATGTGGTTAGATTTAGTGTGGGGAGTTTTGGCTTTGAATTTATTTTATTTATCTATTCCTGCAGACCCTCTTTCTTCGCCCAGTCCAGCCAGGAACCCTCGTAGCTCTTGACATTTCGAAAGCCCAAGGCGACGGCAGTTTCTGCCGCTTGTAGGCTCCGTTTGCCACTCCTGCAGTGGAAGATGATCTCGGTGTCCAGCTGTGGTTTCTCCCGGCCGTAGTTGGTTTCAAAGATCGCCTTGCTGGCGGTTAGCTCCTGGCATAACAGGGCCAAGGGAATGTTGATGCTGGTGGGGATTTGGCCAGTCTCTTTCAGCTCCTTGGGCTCCCGGACATCGATGAGCAACTTTTGCGGTTCACACGGCAGCTTCTTGACAAAGTCGTAATCCACAATTCCGATGCCAGGAGGTTCTTGGCTGCCAAAAAAGCGCTTTAAATTACCTTTTTGTAAAATTAAAGTAATTATTTGTGGCTTATTGGCCATATGTGCTCTTGGTGCCATTAAACAGCGTTTCAGCAGCATTTTCGTTGATTAAAATGTAATTTAGGAACTTCCCAAATGATTTTCATTACTTTACCAGTTTACTATGTTTTACTATATTCCCTTCCAAATAGAAATTAAAGGACAAAGGCCCTACAATGGAAGGCTCCTTCGTTTCCCTCTCGGTGCCAGACCAGGAGGTTGCAGAAGGTTCGCTGCAGCTTATTGATAATAATCAATATATAAACACATAATAATAATAAATACAATGGAGTATACCTACCCTAATGTTTGCTGACGCAGATCAGAGATGAGCACAAATCTGTTGCCAGGTCGGACAACCAAGGCATCACTCTCCGACTACGTGTGTATGTCAAGGCCTGTGGCCCAATCGCTTCGCCGAATCACACCCGTCACCGCCAGCCTGATAAGTTCAACGAACATGGCTCCCGCCGGCCGGACAGTGCTTGATTGAATCAATTAAGCGGAATGGATTGCGATCCCGGATTCGCAGTGCCCAAGTAAACACTTGTCGGGGGGTGCGAGCGAGAGCATCTTTGGCATCGGGGCGCAGCGGCACGCGCTTGTCTAGCCCGAAAGGTTTTTGGTTTCGGGTTCCGGTGGCGTGTTTACCATCCGGGAAGGGGATGGGGTGGCATGGAAGTCCCCATGGTGGTCAGTTCGCACCGATAAGACCCGCCGGCCGGCCACAGACGTAGTCTTCCTTGGTTCTTCTCCATACGGGGGTTCAACGACTCGGCGCTTCTGGCCGATTGTGGTGGCGTTGGCTTATCAAAAGGCGCTCCTGATAAGAACTCCTAGCCAGCCCACCTCAACAATCGCTGCTCTAGTTAGGGAGCGCGTGCCTGGAATCAGTTAATTGCCGTCCATGGTTGTTGTTGTTTGTTCTCAAATATATTTCGACTTTTTATTGTAAAAAATATGGCTTACGGACTACAGAGAAATGGCAACAATACACAAAGTTAGCTTCGCAGGACGTTGTTCACAAAATACATTTGCCTGGGACACGAGCGTCTAATGCTAATACAACGAGTGATGTGATCAAATGGGACAGGACTTTGCACTGATTCGGTACAGGATGCGGCGCGGACAGGAAGGGGCGGTCGTCTTCAATGGGAGCCGGCAATGTGGCCGAGCGACTCGCCCACGCGGATCTTCTGGCCCGCCACGATGTCGAACTTGAAGTTCTTGGGCGCCTCGAAGAGCAGGACAATGGTGCTGCCCATGTTGAACTGGCCGACAAGCTCTCCCTTCCCAAACTCCTTGGGCGCCCCTTGGGGTGCCTGGTCGAGCGCAAGCTCGTCATACTCGTAGGTGCTGGGCGGGTGCTTGCCCACGTTGAAACCTGTCCAGCGGTTGGTCTTCAGCTCGGCATCCATGTAGATCTCCACAGAGCCCACGTTGGTGGCGCCCACGGCGGTGTATGAGAAGAAGCCGTGCTTCCATTGTCCCATGTATAAAACGCGTTCGTTAAGGCAGAACAGGCCGGGCAGCCAGCCGGCCACCTTGGGGCTTACGGACAGAAGTTCGCCAGAGAAGTGGCGACGAATAGTGGGCTGCCAGGCGGTGGGCGAGTGGAACCGGTGATAGTCTCCCGGGGCCAGGTATATCACACATTGGTATAGCTCCGTGGAGCCGTCGCTCTTCTTCTTCAGAGCCTGGGCATAGGACTCACCAGAGTTGGCCTGCTCTAGCGTCTGCAAGGGGCCCAAAAAGTCCTCGATGCTGTAGTTGACGCCTTTGACCTGCTCGATTAGCGAGTCCGAGGCGCTGCCAAAGTGCAGGACCTTTCCATCGGCCGGTGACACAAGGGGAGCGTTCTGGTCGATAATGCGGGCGCCTTCCTTGAGCGGGCGGGTGAAGAATTCGGCCAGGCTGTTGTAATGCTCATACTCCGGAAACTGGGCCTCCGACAGATTCACATTGAACGTGTTGGAGTACCAGCCGTAGACATATGGACGCAGGGTGGGCGGCAAGTAGCAGGCGGCCAGCCAGCCCCAGCAGCGGCTGAGGATGCGCAGCGGCAGGGAGCAGTAGATGCGCGACTGCAACTCAGAGGCGGTCCTAGGCAGGCCGTCCCGCTCGCAACGCTTCTTGTGCAGCTGCCATTCAATGGCCCCGAACACACAGATGCCCATGGGTGCCCAGCGTAGAAGAAAGCCGGTCCATCGGGAAAGAACATTGCGGCGGAGCTGGGCCACATCCTGACTGGGAGTCTGTTTCTGCTTGTGCAGCGGCGGTCGTCGGTGATGGAGGGGAGCCTCCTTGGAGGTGGCATTCGAGGAGAACTGGCGAAAGTGTCGCACCACCGGCAGGCTGCCGTTCTGCGCCTGAGGTCCCTGTGGCCCCTTAATGGCCTGGATCTGGAGCTGGGCGGGCTGGTGCTGCTGCTGCACCACCTGTCTGAGATTGCCGGCCTTGAGCAGGAAGCGGCCACGAGGTACGAAATAGGAAACCATTGTTGTTGCCGCTGTTGCGACAGCCGCCGCCGCTCTAATCACGTAATCACGTCTGTATGCCCGATAAAAATGGCACGATGTGTGTGGAACCGGGAACTGGTCAGTATTTCGGTCTCCGCTTCTTGTTTAATCTCCGCAGCGCAATTTAGGGGGGCCTTTATCTGACTGGAACCCGCAAATCCGGCTACTGCCTAGGAACAGATGCAAATCAAAGCCCTGGCATGCGATGGGGACTCGGGCAGAAGTCTAAGTGGGGGAGGCGTAAGAAATCGTGGAGGTTTCAATTGGTTGCTTCCGAATCGCTGTGGTGCCTGCAAGTAACTGAAAGTTTTCCATGGGCTGTCGCAACCTAAGAGGCGGCAATGTGACCACTGCCAGTGCTGCCCACAGACCCTGCTCGCCGCTGATCCAGAATAGCCAAACCGCCGCAATCTCTGGGCTGCTTAAATTCTCAAATACTCAAATCTTGATAACAAATAGTACTCATAGAAAAGTTATTCTTTGTGTGGTATTTTTCTTTCTGCACCAAACACAAGATTATAACTGAAATGTGTGGCTCAATTCTTGCTAAGCTCTTATCTTTGAAGCTGAAGCTTAACAATTGATTGCGGAAGTCATGTCCTTAACCTTTAACACTTTCCACAAGAGGTGGTCGCTTGAAATACGTCATTTTCTTAAATTTTAATCTTTTATTAATGCTTCTAATGATTAAAAATTCCATTGACGTAGCTAGTTTCATAAATTATGTCTTTCGGCTTGGCAACATCAATATAAATAAGTTGTTTTCTAATTTGAAAGACTGTTAGAGATTAAAGTTAAACACAAAAATCATTTTGCATAATTTTATAAACTTAATCAAGTTTTTTAAGAGAAAACCTAGTTTTGATAACTTTAATCTGTACCTTTATTATTGATCCTGGCATTTTTAAAGGAACACAAATTATTTTAGGCATTTAATTAAATTTTAAAAGGTTTTAAAAGTAATAAACTATTTTAAGCTCTTTTTTTCAAAAATAAATCCCAGAAAGACAGCGGAAATCAAGCTAAACTTGGCTATCGGCGGCAAGCCAGGCGGGGGGCACTGGCGACGACACTGCGTCTCATGTGCTTTATGCTTACCAAAACAAAATAAAAGCGAAACCACTTGTCTTTTCTCGCAACGGCTTATCAGCAACAATAGTGGTCAAGGTCTGTGGCTCCACGGCACGCTTAAGCCTCTCCTCCGGACACTCTTGAGGCAATGTTTTTGTTTTAAAACTGGTTTTAAAAGTTCTTTTCTCTCCGCTTGTTGCTGGTTGACATTTTCTGTGCGAATAACTGCGTCTTGTCGCAGTTGCCCTCCGTTGTTTATTCTGGCGGGGGTGGCAACTCTGGCACCAGCTGCAAACAGCTGATAAGTTATTTGTGTTTTCTCACTCTCAGGAAAAATTGTATATAGTTTTATTTGAATGCTCGGATCGCAGGACCAGGATCACATATAGCTGCTAAAATGAGCGAGGCGGAGAAACAGGCGGTGTCCTTCGCCTGCCAGCGCTGTCTGCAGCCCATCGTGCTTGACGAGCAGCTGGAGAAGATCAGTGTCCATGCCATGGCGGAGTTATCGCGTAGGAAAAAATGCAAACTGCGAATGCCCATGCTTTAATGAATCATCTTTTTCAGTGCCTATCTATGGGAACAATGGAAACACCCTTGACCCGCAGGACGCCAGCAGCTTCGACCACTTCGTCCCGCCCTACAGGCTCACGGACTCCATCAATGGAACTGGGTTTATGCTGGTGTCCGATGGCCGCGATAGCAAGAAGATGAGTGCCGCCTTCAAGCTGAAGGCCGAGCTCTTTGACTGCCTATCATCAAACTCTGAGATTGATCATCCGCTGTGCGAGGAGTGCGCCGATTCCATGCTTGAGATCATGGACCGAGAGCTGCGCATCGCCGAGGACGAGTGGGATGTGTACAAGACGTATCTCGACGAACTTGAACAGCAGCGGGAGGCGCCCAACGTGGATGCATTGGACAAAGAGCTGGACGAACTGAAGCGCAGCGAGCAGCAGTTGCTCTCGCAGCTGGCCGAGCTCAAGGAGGAGGAACAATCCTTGAACGCAGCAATTGCACAGGAGGAGCTGGAGAGGGAGCAGCTGCACGAGCAGGAGGAAAGCTACTGGCGAGAGTACACCAAGCATAGGCGTGAACTGATGCTCACAGAGGATGATAAACGCAGCCTGGAGAGCCAGATCGCCTACTCGCGACAGCAGCTGGACAAACTGCGCGACACCAACATATTCAACATCACCTTTCACATATGGCACGCTGGCCATTTTGGCACCATAAATAACTTCCGGCTGGGCCGCCTGCCCTCCGTTTCCGTGGACTGGTCTGAGATCAACGCCGCTTGGGGCCAAACGGTGCTCCTGCTATCCGCACTGTCCCGCAAGATCGGGCTTACCTTTGAGCGGTACCGCGTGGTGCCGTTCGGCAATCACTCCTACGTGGAGGTGCTGGGCGAGAACCGGGAGCTGCCACTCTACGGCAGCGGCGGCTTCAAGTTCTTCTGGGACACTAAGTTCGATGCTGCCATGGTAGCCTTCCTTGACTGCCTCACCCAGTTCCAAAAGGAGGTTGAGAAGCGGGACACCGAATTCCTGCTGCCCTACAAAATGGACAAGGGCAAAATCATCGACCCCTCCACAGGAAATTCCTACTCCATCAAGTAAGTCTTGCTAAACCTGATACTAATTCTCATTAACATGCGGCTATGCCAATGTCTTGCAGGATCCAGTTCAACTCGGAGGAGCAGTGGACGAAGGCTTTAAAATTTATGCTGACAAACCTGAAATGGGGATTGGCCTGGGTCTCCTCGCAGTTTGTGTCGCCGTGAGGCAATCGTTTATTTTTACAATTACCTACATATTAATCCTACTCTTAGTGCTTAGGTTTAATTTTAAAACTATTAAATCTGAAACATTCAAATTTTAAATGCTATTGTCGTTTCTAGTTTTTGATGGCTTTTTTCTGCGATTCCTCCTCTTCACTGTCGTCGGTGTCAGAGTCGGAACCAGAGATGTCGTCGCCAATCCAGAGGGCACCCTTTTTCTTCTTTTTAGCCTTTGTATTGTCCTCGGTGGGTGATTTCCGCTTGGTCCCGCCACTGGTGGAGGGCTGGTCCTGGGCAGCCTGCTTCTCTTTGTTGATTTCCTCTGCCTTCTTCAGCCCCTCCTCGAAGGCGTCGTTCACCTTCTCGGTGAGATTGGCCCTTGCCTCCTCGTATTGGTCATCCTTGAAGTCGTGCTTGGGCACGGCCAGGAGCTTCTCGATCTTCCTCTTCTTCCGTTCCTCGGCCTCACGTTCTCGCTCGCCTTGCTTGTCCAGCCAGGCACGTACCCGCTTCTCTTCGTTGATGTCCCGCAATCGGCGCCCACTCAAATCGCGGCAAGCTTCGCGATTTGTGGTCTTCTCTATTTGAGCGCCAATGGCTCGAAGCATGGAACCGAAGCCACCTTTGCCGCCCACCTGGCGGAGGATGCAGTGTACATTTCCGTGCGCGAGGTCGCCCCTTAGGCGCTTGCCATTGCTAACCAGGTAATAATCCTCGGACTGGAGGTTCTGGAGAAGGTAAACATAGAAATTTCTTAGGTAAAATCGTGAAATTCTGGCAGAAAACACGCGCACTTACCGTGTGCTCCTCAATCCGGCTGCATAGTTCATCATAATCGCAGTAATCCTCGCAGGTAATTAAATGTTTACTGTTTATAAAAATATTAGTGACCATTTCTACGCTCTTCGCTATTCCGTTTTGTGTTGCAGCTGCGTATGTTAGAAAGAGAAAGCGGTGATGCAAGCGTTTATCGGTGGGGCCTATCGATAAATTGAATAAAATTGCTTAAAATTGTTTAATTCGACATTGATCTAGGTTAATATTCCCCTTAAACATACTATAATACGAATGGGTAATTAGAGCCCCACAAAAATCCTAATAATTTCCTTGTTTTTAGTTATTTCCCGGATTGCCGCCATTGCGTTTTTCATTATGAGCGAGTTGGCAGCACCGTCCCCTCGCACACAAAGTCTCATTAATTAGTTCGCATTTTAGACGACGAAGGTAAATTTTTAGCGACGTGTTTATCGTACATTTTTAACCAGTAAACCCAACGAAAGTTGTGCAAATTTAATAGAAACCGGTAGCGGCTAATCTTGGGCGGAAAGTGCAGTGTGCGAAATGAGTGCAGCGCATGTAAAATGCGGTAAATTTACAACCGCAGCCACGTCACAGAGAGCGGAGCGCATAAAATGTCGAGCAAAGAGAGTGCGGATTTCGGCTGCGAAATTATGAATTCTGGGCAGTGTCGAACAATGGGCAGGAATATTGTACTTGGCCGCGTTTAATGTTAATCGCAGCTTTCGGCACCGCGTCTGGGGCAAGGGCGTGCGGGGGTGTGGCGCGGAAGGGAGAGGGGAGCGGCATAAAAAGATGGCAGCACAAAACCGAACGAGATACATACATACATATATAGACGGGATGGATGGAAGCGGCAAGCTGAAAAGGCAATGAAAAGTCCCACATTCAAATTGCATTGGTGTTAGTATTGGCATTAGTTTTAAATGCTCAATAACCAAATCCGAAAACCGAAAAAAAGCAAAGAAAAGTGGCGACTCATGTGAGCAAAACGCAAACAAAAAGACCAGCGCAAGACGCCTCTCTGTGTCCGTGTGTGTATGTGCGTGCATCTGTGTGAGTGAGTGAGTGTGTGCGAAAAGAGACGAAGAAAATAAGCAGCAGCAAATGAGCAACAAAAACCACCCCGCCATCCCCCGTTTCCCGTTCCCTTTTCGCCGTCTCTTCTATTCTGTTCTGTGACTTTGACTGACATTTTCTTCGCCGCCGCCGCCGCAGAAATAATCAAAATCAAGTTTAGTGCCATGCGAATTAAAATTTGATTTTGCCGTAAGCAGAATTAATAATTAGAACGCAGTCGACAGAGAAGGAAAAAATCTAATGCAACCGTGCGTCCGCCGGTTTCGCAAATTTCCCTCCTCTTTCTCCATGTTATCGACGGTCATTCATCTTCTGGTTGATTTTCGTTTTGTCGTTCGCCCTATTTTCGTGTATGCGTGAGTGCGCGCTGTTCCGCTTAGAATTCGGGTAAAGTGCACCGCAAAATAGGGTCATTATTAATTATAAACTAAATCATTTTGCCAGACCCGCAAATTCGTTGCGAATGAATGGCTTTTGTCAATTGTTGGCGATTCGCTTTGTTATAAAAGCGGACAGCCTCTCTCTCGCCCTCTTGCTCTCTGCAGGCGTAAGTGTGTGCGTGTGAGGGAGCGTGCGCACGTGTGTGCGTGTCCCTGCACTGCTTTGCCGCCTTCGGTGGCTCTTTGTTCCTCGCTGGGGAAGGGAGAACGGGCAGGGACAGCGAGAGGGGTTGGGGGCGAGCTCCATTTATATCCATATCATTTGCCTAGCCAAAGCCCCCACCGATCATGTGCTGTTAGACCTTGTCCCACTATCCCGGATATAACAAGCCCTTCAATAATAAACCGAAATTGTAAACAGGGCTGTCGCATATTTACAACCGAAAATCTGTAAAGTGATCTTGGCTTCTTTAGTTAGACAAGCCAATTCCTATTTATTATTTGTATAAAATTATCAAAAAATTAGTCTAAAACCCAATTTTGTCTTCTGTGTCTTTTGCAGCAGTGATTCCCAGGGATCAGCTTCGAAACCCAAAAACTGCAACAACTAATCACAGTTAACCTGCGAACATTAATGAAGCCAACTAATTTTTGTAATACAAAAAAAGCCGAGATCTAGGAACCGTAGAAAAAACAGTAACTAAAGTATTCAAAAATACATTTATACAATCCTGTATATTGAACGGACAACTTATTTATAAAAAGTGAATCGTGGGATCGACGAGCAGTACCAAGTACCCCAAAGGAAAGGAACCCAGGGAATTCCCAGATCCAGCCCCCCAAAGGATAACGGAGTTATATCCATATGAGCATAGATTGCAACAAATCATATATTCCAAAACACTCCATTAGCGATTAGTTAGGACAGATATATTTATACATATAGATGTTTAACATAATTTTCAATTAGGCGCCAGATTAGGAACGAAAGCAAAGCAATATAAACGACGAACCTCAGAGATACAGCATATATAATTTATATTATCCAAATACGGAATCCCAGCCAAGACGAGAGTGAGTTCGTAGTATAGAAAAAACATAACAGAACGTTTCAAAATTGTAAACCAGTTCTTTGTTAGCATCTAGCGCACTCTTTAGCCCGCAATCAACGTATTTAAGCCCATTTTGTACATGCAAGTTATAATCAACTAGATAGGAATTCAAAAAGAGCGTTTTCAATACCGCACTCCTTCCGATTCATGCGGCCGTCAGTCTAAGTGCCGGATCCTAGAGCATAGATAGACAGTGCCGAGTGCAGCAGAGTGCAAGAATCTAGTGTAGATCCCAGACATCCGCCAGCCATGGACGAGTCACAGCCGAAGACCCTTTATGTGGGCAATCTGGACAGCTCGGTGTCCGAGGACCTGCTCATCGCTTTATTCAGCACCATGGGACCCGTCAAGAGCTGCAAAATAATCCGGGAACCGGGCAACGATCCGTACGCCTTCATCGAATATTCCAACTATCAGGCAGCCACCACAGCCCTGACCGCCATGAACAAGCGTCTCTTTCTCGAGAAGGAAATCAAGGTAAGCGAATGCACATTCTAAAATGTTCTTAACTGAGCATCATCGAATATATAATACAGCTTGTAATGGAATTTACTAATTTAAGATTTAATCATTTGGTACAATAATCAGAGATCAGATTTAAGATCTTTTATTAATTGTGCAAAATGTCGACACTAGTTGGGAGTTCCATTACGCACATTAATTAATTTACTAGACCAAAAAAAATTGACAATTTATAATTTTCACAGGTCAACTGGGCCACCAGTCCCGGCAATCAGCCCAAGACAGACATCAGCTCGCACCATCACATATTCGTGGGCGATCTCAGTCCCGAGATCGAGACAGAGACGCTGCGGGAAGCATTTGCCCCGTTCGGCGAGATCTCCAACTGCCGCATCGTGCGCGATCCGCACACTATGAAGTCCAAGGGCTATGCCTTCGTGTCGTTTGTGAAGAAGGCAGAGGCCGAGAACGCAATCCAGGCGATGAACGGCCAGTGGATTGGGTCGCGATCGATTCGCACTAATTGGTCCACACGCAAGCTCCCGGCGCCGCGCGAGCCGTCCAAGGGCGGTGGCCAGGGCGGCGGCATGGGCGGTGGCCCCGGCGGCAACGGTTCCGGAGTGAAGGGAAACCAGCGACACACCTTCGAGGAGGTGTACAATCAATCTAGCCCCACCAACACTACCGTATACTGCGGCGGTTTCCCGCCGAACGTCATCAGCGACGATCTGATGCACAAGCATTTCGTCCAGTTCGGCCCCATCCAGGACGTTCGCGTTTTCAAGGACAAGGGCTTCTCATTCATAAAGTTCGTTACCAAGGAGGCGGCAGCACGCGCCATCGAGCACACGCACAACAGCGAGGTTCACGGCAACCTGGTCAAGTGCTTCTGGGGCAAGGAAAACGGCGGCGACAACTCTGCTAACAACCTCAATGCCGCTGCTGCGGCAGCAGCCTCGGCCAATGTGGCGGCTGTGGCAGCAGCAAATGCTGCGGCCGCCGCTGGAGCGGGCATGCCCGGTCAGATGATGACGCAGCAACAGATTGCCGCCGCCACTGGAGCGGCGATACCCGGCCAAATGATGACTCCCCAGCTCGCAGCCGCCACAGCGGCGCAATACCCTTATGGCTACCAGCACATGAGCTACTGGTATCCCCCAGCGGTGAGTATTTTATTTTTATGATATTGTTCTACGAATGAATATATATTTTATCATTTTCGCAGGCCTATCCCACAACCCAGATGCAGGCGCAGTACATGCAGCAGGGCTACTATCCCTACGCCTACACCACCAGTGCTCAGCAAGCGGGAGGCGTGCGTAAGTGTGCCTGAGACATCCAGGCGTCTAAATTCCCATGTTGAGCGTGGCTCCTAATCTCTCTCTATTACCTGGTTTCAGCTGCCGGCTATCGCATGGTGCCCCCGAATGTCGCATGGGGCGTGCCCGGAACCGTGGTGCCCGGTGTAACAGCCGCCGCAGCTTCTGCGGCCGCAGCAGCGAATGGTTCACTTGCCCCCCAAATGATGTACAGTGCTGCAATGCCACAATACCAGACCCAATGAGCTGAGATGTGACGCCAGCTTCGACGCCGTCTGCAGCATCCGGGCAGTCGCCCCCAGCCGCAGCCACAACCGCCACAGCTGCCACAACTACCACAACTACCACATCTGCCGCAGCTTCAGGAGCTGCAAGCCCATTACACACGCTTAGGTTACCTTGAATACAGGGTAGTCCCAGCCAAGGTGGAACTACCGGTCCTGGTTCTACCCGACAGCAACCACATTAACATCAACGGCAGCAGAGAGGCAGCGGAAAATTAAACAAGGACGCATATCCAGGTCGGTCTTGTGGCTACGGTTGCGAGTGATTACGGCGGACTGAAGCGGAAGCGTTGGCAGAGGGTCATGTCAGGGCCCCCAGCCGATGGTCGAGGCGGTGCGCGTGGAACTCTTCAAGTGAACCACGCAGGCAGCGACAACTGAAACATCAACTGAAAGCTCCGGGCGATGGGCGGGTAGCTGTAACAATCTAATCCAATCTTAAGTACGTGTTAAAATAATTTAATGATTTCTAGTTTAAGAATAAATAGGCGATATATACGAGACGGAAACAAAATAAACCGAATGAAACTAAAAAAAAGAAAAAAAAACAAGTGAGAAACAGACAGCAAATAGAGAAAAGGCAAAAATACGCGACAACAGAACAGAACAAGTTGAGAGTGGAACACAACACAATCGAAACCAGAACGTGACAAAGCAAATTGTAATTGTAACTATGTGGAACATGTGTCAACGAAGAAGGCAACGGAGGCAAGAGTTAGGATGAAAGGAAAGCAAAGCAAAGGAAAACCACAAGCAAGCCGAGAAAGCAAAACACACGCGAGGAAAAACAAATTTAGTCAATAAGAGATTGTAAATTTGGGCATACATATTGTGTATTTCCAATGTGAAAAACGAAATGCGATATAAATATGTAAAATGTAAAATAAAGAAACAAAAAAATATATAAAACAAGTGAGAAAACGAACCAAACATAGTGTGTCTCTTTGAAAGAAATCTCTAATAGCAATTGGATATGATTTTTAGTATAAAAAAAGGGAAATTAAAATCTAAAAAAAATATAATGGGATTGTATGGACTCTCATTTTCTAAATATTTATAAATAATTGATTAAATGAAGTTCTACACTTACTTTTTGTCCAATAAAACTGTACTTCAATGGTCTGGAATATCCTATTTAAATCGAAATTACTGTAATCCAGGAGACTAGAAATTGATTATTGAGAGTAGTCTATTTAGTTTTTATTACGAATCTAAAGTTTGTCAAGCTCGATAGGTTGTTAAAAAAAATTAAGGAGAAAATGATCCATTTTATGTATGTATTTCGTAATGCTGATCACTAACCCATCAAGATACTTGACCATGGTTTTTTATATGAAAGAGGTTTCGGATTTTTAAGTAAATTAATCAGCGGATTAAAGTGCACAAGGCAGATCATCGAAGGCTGATACATTATTCTTGTAAACTGTAATAAAGCACAATTTAAAGAATAAAGGATCAATGAGAGCATGCATAGCGCTGACCACTATATAAAATACTATATCCAAATCTGAAAGAACACTTACAAACTACATATGAAATCTTTCATTGATGACGTACATGATTATGATGAAATCCAATACTTTTTTATCCACAAACTACGGCTGATTAAGAATGCACTAGAGATGTCTGTTGAAATTGATTTTATTTAGCGCGTTCCATAGCTTTATTTTCAGACAGATACTTTAATATGCAATTATTTGTATGAATCCGTGTTTAGTAACTAGTCATCGAACTTAAATTGTGGGTGGCTGGCGAGCTGCGTAGAAGCTGTTTCCACCGCGATAAGCAACTGGCGGAGGTGTCGAGATGTTTCTGACAAATCTGAGATTAGACCCGAGCCATAGGCAATATAACATAGGTGATGATTCGTAGACGATTGTATTTATGGCCGTAGGTACATACATAGTTTGAAAACAAAGGAACTAAGTCTATTCTATATCGATACGGAGGAGTGATAACCATAAAAACTTAAATCTGACTCTGGGCTGGTAAATGTTTCTCTCTTCGGTCTTACAACTACGCTTACGACTAGATTACATGTAGCTTTCGTGGATGGGGCACTGAATGTACAACAAAAATACGATCTATTGATTTAAAAATACACTGGAAGTGGTTACTGGCTCTTATAAACAGAAAAAAGTCAAACTAAATGGAATGCCTTCAATACTAGCCCAAAGAGGACATCGGGCGGAACTAGCTGTGTTATCATACTTGTAACTCCTCTGGGCAGTATGTTGATCTAAGCTTAAATGAGTATAACGGTAACGGAGAGCCGATTGACAAAGGTCACATTACATGAACATGACGTTAAAACGTAAAGAAAATACAAAATATTAGTCTTAGTCTAAAGCACACTGAAATCATATTGAATAACTCACAACTGCTTTTGCTTACAATGTTTGGTGAAAGGATAAGACTACGGGATGGAACGAACCGATCCTTAACAGGAGTCACATGATGAGAAAACTAGTGAACTTTCTGAAACTCACATCACAGCGGGCCCGACTAGATTGTAATGTCGCCGTAATCTTGCGACCACTTCTCATAGGAATTAAGGCTCTGCGGGGCAACAGAACGCCGAATGCGCTTCAGCGAGTTGTGGAAGTCCTGCTCCGTGATCGCCCGCATCGCACTGATGTCCAGGCACTTCACTTGCTCCACATTCAACTCGCGAATAGGCTCCAGAGCCGCGTCTTTGGCCAAAGCTGTTAAATCGGAGCCTGAGTAACCGTCTGTGATCTTGGCTAGGCGACGCAACGCTTCAGTGTCCAGCGGACTGCCCTGCTTCTGCAGCAGGCGGTTAAGAAGCAGCTCTCGGGTCTGCTCGTCGGGCAGTGCGACATAAACGCGCTTAGTAAACCGACGCAGGGCGGCCTCGTCCAGTTCCTGCGGCCGATTGGTGGCGGCCAGCACCACAATGCGATCACCATCCGGGTTTCCCGGCAGCCCGTCGAATTCCACCAGAAACTCCGTCTTTAACCTGCGCGACGCTTCGTGCTCACTGCTGCTTCGCTCCGAGAGCAACGAGTCCACCTCGTCGATGAAGATTATCGAGGGCTGCATGTGTCGGGCCACGGCAAAAAGCGCCCTCACTAGCTTTTCCCCATCACCCACATACTTGCTGGTCAGCGATGCCGCCGAGATGTTTAGGAAAGTGGCGCTACATTCGGTGGCCACAGCGCGTGCCAGTAAGGTCTTGCCATTACCGGGTGGACCGAACAGCAGCAATCCCTTGGCAGGGGCACGAAGACCTATGCAACAAGGGAGACAAAGAATTGTAGGCAAAGCCACTAAACTCGGTAAATTAAAATCTCACCTGTAAAGAGCTCAGGTCGCACGGACGGCAATATGACCATCTCTTGGAGGGCCTGCTTGGCCACCTCCTGGCCCGCAATGTCCGTCCACTCCACCTTGGCCCCGCCCTCGACAATCTCGTCGAGAATAAGCTGCACCAGCTTCTGTTCCACTCCTTTCACGCTAACCACCGGAGTGCTGGCGCCACTGCCACTGCTGCTGGGACCGTTATTGTTAATGGGAGTTCGGGAGCGCAGAGGCGGTGTATTGCGACCCGAAGACTGGAAAGGAGAAAAAGTGATGAGTAATTTTGAACTCTTGAAAAAATCAAAGGGTATCTTTTCCTAATAGAAACTAGATTTTAATTTGGAAATCTTATTTCTTTGGCATGAATTTGTTTAGTATTTTTGCCTTTATTGTTTATATATCATTGTTTAATAAATTTAATATGCAAACAATAAACATACAATTTGATAGCCGCGAGAAAGGAAGGAACGATGGCAGAGATATTCAAATTTTATTGTTTACATCGACTCATTGAGCAGTCGAGTGCCGATTCTTCTTCTCTTATATAATCTGTATATGTATCAAGTAGAGATACTCACAAATTGGCGCCGTACGGCAGGGGGCGTGGCAGCCGTCTTGGCCGGCTGCCTTTGCACAGCCCCAACGGACGTCTTGGAGCCAAGATTGCGCGGTAACGTTTGTGACTTGTTGGCAACGGCCAAGTTGCCGGGTCGCTTGGTTCCGATGGTCAGCTTGCGGCCAGAGGCTGGGAAAGAGAAAGGAGAGACTAGATCAGAGAACGATAAGGCAAGGAGCACGCCTTCTCAAGCTACAAATTCGGGCAAGCGAAATCAAGAAGGTAAAAAATCAAGTGCCAAGTGAGTGATTTGATCGATGATGATCTGCATTTGTTCGTTGCTGCGAGCGCTGTTGGGTGGTGAAGATCTTGGTTGAGTGCGCTTGTGAGCTAGTGAGGAACTTACCGCTGGGCTGGACACTGACGGCGGGCGTCGGCTTTGGACCGTAGCCGCTGCTACGCACCCTGGACTTCGCGGGCTCGTTATTGCTCATTCCCGCCAGCATGGGTACCCTGAACTTGTGCGGCTGGCTTTGAGCCTGCTCCTTGTGCTCCTTCTGCTTCTCCTTCAAGGAGAGCCGCTGCAATCGGATATCCTCCTCACGCAGCGCTGCGCGTCGGATGGAACACACGACACAATGTGGACAGAACCAAGGCAAAACAACGAAAAAGCAGGGTAAAAACGTGCAAAATGAAATAAACCAAAAATAAAAATGGGATAAATCAAACCTACGGTTCGGGGCAGAGGAGATTGGTTGGCCGGCAAGCCACTTACCCAGAAAGTGAAGACGGTCTCGAGCCATCGAGAGGTTCGTCTGCATCTTGTCGTGCAATCGTTGAGCCCGATCCCACACATCCCCGCGACCACTCCAGCAGTCTACGGCGATTCCATCCTCCAGCTCCTTGATGCCCTTCCGGTAGAGCTCAATGGCCAGCTCTTTGTGACCTAAAAAAAAGAAAATAGAAAAGAAGATATAGTCGATTGTTATATACCCTTTTCTACACTTTACAAAAAAAGTGATTAAGTCCAAGGCAATATTCTCGAAAAACAAAGAGTGTCTCCCTTTAGGTTTTCTTAGCTTCGTATTTTCATTACCATTAAAAATGTGAAACAAACAAACAATATACCCTTGAGCCACAAGAGTGCCAGGTACTAAAAGCGTTGAAGGATTGCCAGCTAGTCAATAGATGTCCATCAAGCCAAGCAAAACGCGACTCCCCCAATCCCCCGGCATCACATTTATGGCATCCTTTGTGCGCGTTTCGGTTTATTGATTCTCACACTCGACAGACAACAAAAGCGGCCAGCGGGCGATGACTCATTGAGCATCGACACTTGAGGCAGGGGGCGAAAACTTAGGCTTACCTTCGTTCTCCTCGTCGATCTTGAGCGCCTTGGAGATGTACTCGAAGGCGCGGCGATGGTGATGCTTTTGCTTGGCCAGCAGCGGATCACCGGGGCCGGGCGAGTAGCCACCACCAGGTCGATTGGCGGCCATTTCCAGCGGTTGGATGGCGCGGTAGCGCTGGGGCTGATTTGACAACTGCTGCTCCTGGCCTACTCCTTCGCCGTTGAGTTCCAGCGGATGGTTGAGCGACTGCTGCTGCTGCTCTTTGGAGTTTTGCACAACAATCTCGATGTTGCAGTCGCGGCGGTGCGGGCGGTAAATCACCTTTGTGCTGGCCCCGTACAGGTAGCGAAAGATACAGAACAGCTGATAAATCAGCGAGCGCAGCACGTTGAAGAGGAAGATGATGGGGAACGAGACGACGTAGAGGTTTTGCTTGTGCACGGAGGACGACGAGCCAATGTACTGGTGGTGGTGGTGGCCGCTGCGCGGGGAGCACGAGGTGGGGGTCAGGTCATCGGTGGTGGTGGTGTCGTCGTCGCCGTCGGGCGAGCTGCCCGGCGTCGTTCTACGATTCGACGATGCGGCGGAGGACGAGGCAGCTCCGGCTGCTGCGGCGGCAGCGGCTACGTTGGAGGCGCTCGAGGAGCGGTGCGTGGACTGGCGTCCGCTGGCGCCCCCCGATCCGGCTCCGGCGCTGGACTTTATCGGCGATTTTGTGCTACTGCTGCTGGCGCTGGAGGAGGAGGACTGGTTTTTGGTGCGTACCATCGATATCGATTCCGCGCTGTCTGCGCGTTCAGCACTCCGCGCCCCCGCTCACTCCACTCCCCTTTACAGGGGAAGTTCTGCTCTAAAACTATTAAGCACGCAAATAAACGGACGAATAGAACGGTGGCACGCGCTGGAATCGACGCCACATAAAACAAATAAACGACGGAGACCCTACAACTACTTCCCGTCGCGGGTGTAATTGTTCATTTCTCTGATATCCGAGTCGGGAAATTACTTTTTTCTCGCTTTTCCTTCAACTCCCCGACGTAGAAAAATGAAGCTAAGCTCTGGATCCCAATCAGTGCTGCCACCTTTGGATTACCAAATCTGGCGTAAAAATAGCTGCCAAAATAGCTATGTTTAAATTTTATGCTAACGGAAAGACTCGCTGGAGTTGTAATGCTCGTTAACGTTTTTAAATTTAAATGTTAAAGCTACAACGAGGGGCATTCATGTTTATTTAGTTGTCTAAAATGCTCCTTGATGTCATGATTTGTAGTAATTCAATGGTGGCCCTTTTTACGTGTCCCGTTTTAAAACATAAACCAATATTTCTTTATTTATGGTAAAAAGCTTATTTTTCGGGAAAAATGCTAGACTGGCATCCCGCCTACAAAACCAGCTGCCGACGAAGTTGCCAGAGATGATTTTTTTATTTAAAAAAAATAGGTTTCTATTCTAAATCGAGATTCAAAGTGGAGGTCTAATCTGCTTTTTAAATTTAGTTACCAATTTTTTAAATTAAGGATTTTTGTGGATGGACTTGGAGCTGCTGGTGGCAACCCTTTATTGAGCCTACGATAACCGCTACCCGATAGCCGATAGCACAACCTTGATACATCAGCTGCCATCCCCATCTCTCTCGGTTGTTTTTTTGCGTTTTTGCATAACAAAATCTCGTAAATTCGCCTGAAACCAACACCATTGCGGACACAGTGAGCAGGAGACCACGAGAGGCATATCCCACTCGCAGGGCAGTCGGAATGGGACAGTACACGGCGTCACAGCGCAAGAATGTGCGGATACTGCTCGTGGGTGACGCCGGGGTGGGCAAGACATCCCTAATTCTTTCGCTGGTCAGCGAGGAGTATCCCGAGGAGGTGCCGCCTCGCGCCGAGGAGATCACTATTCCGGCCAACGTCACGCCGGAGCAGGTTCCCACCAGCATCGTCGATTACTCAAGTGTGGAACAATCAGAGGAATCCCTTGGCGTCGAAATCAATAAAGCGCACGTGGTTTGCATTGTGTACGCGGCGAACGACGATGACTCCCTGGACCGGATCACCTCACATTGGCTGCCGCTTATACGCACCAAATGTAATGCCTCCTTGGACGGCGAAGGAGACCCCCAAGCAGAGCCCGAGGCCGAGGGCGACGCAGAAAGGGAGCCACTGCGGAAACCAATTGTTCTGGTGGGCAACAAGGTCGACTTGATCGAGTATTCCACTATGGACAGCGTACTGGCCATTATGGAGGATTACCCCGAGATCGAAAGCTGCGTAGAATGCTCGGCTAAGACGCTGCACAACATCTCGGAAATGTTCTACTACGCCCAGAAGGCCGTGCTGCACCCGACTTCGCCGCTCTACGTGATGGATGAACAGGAGGTAAGCGCTGCAGCTGGTTGGGCGGTCGATTTGCTTCGCGTAGCTGTTTCGTCATCACAGTGTTATCTGTGTTCAATTATAGGCATTATCATAGTGGCGATAAAAGGTCTAAAATTGACCAATTGCCTATTTTTATAAAGTGGAAAAGCTTGAAGCTAGTCGAGCTCTCAAACATTAATTTAAGCAAATTGAATCCCTTTAACTAAAAACATAACCTCTCTTACTTAGCTAACTCCGGCCTGCAAGAAGTCGTTGGTGCGCATCTTCAAAATCTGCGATATTGACGGCGACAATCTGCTGAACGACTACGAGCTGAATCTGTTTCAGAGGCGCTGCTTCAACACCCCATTGCAACCACAGATCCTCGATGAGGTGAAGGCCGTAATACAGAAGAACGTGCCCGATGGCATATACAACGACGCGGTCACTTTGAAGGGCTTCCTCTTCCTGCACTGTCTGTTCATCCAGCGGGGACGGAACGAGACCACCTGGGCTGTGTTGCGGCGATTTGGCTACAACGACCAGTTGGAGATGTGCCATGAGTATTTGCGGCCCCCCTTGAAAATTCCACCTGGCAGCAGCACGGAGCTTTCGCACCGTGGGCAGCAGTTCCTCATCGCCGTGTTCGAGCGCTACGATCGCGATGGAGATGGGGCCTTGTCGCCCGAGGAACACAAGATGCTGTTTAGCACATGCCCGGCATCGCCGTGGTCCTATTCCACGGATATACGCAAATCCTGCCCCATCAATGAAACCACTGGTTGGGTGACCCTGCACGGTTGGCTCTGCCGCTGGACGCTGATGACGCTCATCGATGTGGTGAAGACCATGGAGTATTTGGCCTACCTGGGCTTTAATGTCCATGAGAACGACAGCCAGTTGGCGGCCATACACGTGACCCGGGAGCGTCGCATTGATTTGGCCAAGCGCCAGAGCAGCAGGTCCGTATACAAGTGTCATGTGATTGGACCTAAGGGATCCGGAAAGACTGGACTGTGTCGGGGCTTTCTGGTCGAGGAAATGCACAAGCTGATCGGCAAGGAGTTCAAAACCAATGTGGTACACTGCATCAACTCTGTTCAGGTGTACGGCCAGGAAAAGCATCTCATTTTGCGCGACATTGACGTACGACACGCCCTCGATCCCCTCCAGCCCCAAGAAGTCAACTGCGATGTGGCCTGCCTGGTCTTCGACTCCTCCAATCCCCGTTCCTTCGAGTACGTGGCCCGCATCTACATAAAATACTACGCGGAGAGCAAGATTCCGGTCATGATAGTAGGCACCAAGTGCGACATGGACGAACGCCGGCAAGACTATCTGATGCAACCGTCGGAGTTCTGTGAGAAGTACAAGCTGCTGCCACCACACCTTTTCAGTCTGAAGACCAACAAAAAAGAACTGTATACCAAGCTGGCGACCATGGCCGCTTTTCCGTAAGTAAACCCTAGAAATAGTCCACTATCGACAGTAGTTCTCTTAGACGGCATCTAACATTCGGGTCACATCCTAGATTAATGGTTTACCTAATATCTTCTTATCTCTTCTCTTCTCCCCTTTTTTTTCTGTGTCTTGGTTGGTGTCTGTTTTTCTGTTTTGTTGTGATGTTTGTGTGCACGTCGATGGCTTCACGGATTTTGTGGCTGCAGGCGATTCCAGGCCGCCTGGATACTGTTCTACAAGCACAGGTTGGTACAGCTGTGGGAGTCAGCGTAAGTGTTACCTTTGCAAACTGAACTCGTTACTAATGTCAGCCTTCTATCTGTTTATTGTTGCCATTTGTTGTTGATTGAATTCGCCACGATACCAAAGATCATCAGCAATCATCCCAGCTTGATTAACGTGGTGTGCGGCAGTCTATAGTCTCACCCTTACAAAAAATTTAAGTTTCACCAGTTTTTAAACTTTACTAACTCGTACTTTTCTCTTCCACATGCTGATGTGCAGCCACCTGAGGCAATTCGGACTCATGACAGACGATCCAAGGCTGTGGTGGAAGGCCGGTCTGGGCGTAGCAGCGGCCACAATGCTGGGATTTCTTGTGCTAAAGACCATCAGTTCGGTTAGCGGGCATTCCCGTTAGAAAGATAAACTACAGATACACGTTTATTAAATTTATGTAACTTATTGATTACCGTTTTGCTTGCTACTGTAAATCCAAATTTATTGTTACGAAACGCTAAGCAAACGATGAAAATGGGATGCATGCAGCTGTTCTCATATTCCAGACATGTAAATACACTAGCGAAGAGCACTCCCAGGAATCGGTAGTCGGAGCAAGGGCAGTAGCCCCGAGAAAACTGAAGAACGGCAGGCCAGTAGAGCACACATTGTGTACGTTGCATTTCTATTCGTATTGTATTCCCCTAACTTAAACCATGTACTCACTCTCTGATAATTCATAAGTTATTGTTACCATTATAACCGAGTAACTGAAACAGCAGAAAACGTGCATAGCTGATCGTCATACATATATACATACATGTTCTGGGTCTTTATAACCCGTATGTTAAGGACTACACCTAGAAAATCGCCGAATTGGTGGATAACGCACTTTTGTAAATACGCGCAAAACCCCTTAACTTATGATCAATAAACTATCTATGTATGTGGATTTACATATAGCAAACTTCGCTGGAGAAAATCTTTTGATTTGGCTAAAAGGGAAAAACAGTGAACACATGATCTTAACTAACTGACAATAAACAATCCCTTAGTTTTTAAAAAGCTTTAATAATAATTTATCTTATATAATCGGAGTCTGTAGACAAGACTCTAGCTTGTCAAGAGTTCTTCAAATACCGTACCTTAAATCCTACTTCTGAATCCCGTTAATGGCCGCTGCACTAGCCGTGGCTGGGGACATGCAATTGCCATCGGGATATCGCTTTTGGAACTGCGTGATCAGCTCGGGATCCACCAGCCGAATGCCGTCCAACTGATTGCCCAGCGTTATCCAGTTGGGCTGGATGTTGTGGGGTCGGCCAAACAGCTCAATTTTCCGGGTGCCGGGACTGAGGCGTTCGATGATGCCGTAGATCTCGTCTGGCTTGTGCGAGGTGGCCCTCACCTCGGCCACAATCACGTCACAGTCAAGGCCACGGTTCAGATTGGTGGGATTGCCCTTCATTCCCACCAGGCAGTGCTCTTTACCGTGGTTCAGCCAGTGGCCAGTTCGCCCCGTACGTATAATTCTTTGCAGCTGGTTTGTCTTTACCCAAATGAGCTCGTCCACGCGCTCGTAGCCCCACAGCTTGAGGCAGTCGCGGCCTAACTCCATGGCCCTGCCTGTGACCCAGAGAAAGATTAGACCGTCGTCCTGAAGAGCCGGCACACCCAAGGCTCGCATTTCATCATCTGACATTGTGCCATAGGGCAGCTCCATATGGATATCCCAGGGCGGATCGGCCATCACTACCGCAAACTTGCCCAGAACTGTCATGTCCAGGAAGCGCAGATCGCACTGAATCCATTGAGGCGGATACAGTGTACAGCTGGAGTCGATGCTTCGCTTCAGGCTTAGTTTCGTCTTGACATCAGTCGGCTTGTTGGTGTTAATATGCGGCAGGGTGTCCACCTCGTAGTGTACGTACTTGCAGGTGGCCATGTGAAAGCAGGTATTGAGGAAGCTACAATCCCCCAGCGACTCGTCCGTGTGCGCCTGAATAATTTTCTTGAAATGCAGTTTGGTACATTTGTCGGTTGTTTCGCTGCCCGAAGTATCACTGCCATCGGTAGATTCCTGCGACTCGACCTCGATCACCTCCGGGATGATCTCGCCATCCTCTGCTACGGCGTCCGCAGATTTAGGCAACTTTCCGGTGCTACTCGTCCCCGCCTCCACATCCGTGCGTAGGTCCTTTTCGTCCCTTCTTTCCTGTTTTTTTTTGGCGGCCATCTCGGCTGTGGCCTGTTGAGCCTTAAGGCACTCAACCTTTGTGCCGTGCGAGCAGAACTCCATGACCTGCGCTCCGCCATGCGATTTGAATTTCTCTGCTACAGAACGCTCCTTGGCTGTGGGCTTAGTGAGCAGCTCCAGGATCTCCTCGCCCACTTGTTTGCTTTGCTTTTCGCGGGTTGAGGGCATGGAGAGCAGCATCATGATGTCGTCAGGCGCGTCCAGGCTGGTGGATTCTTTGCGCGTCGCGCTGGTGTCCAGTTTGGGGGTCTTTTCCTGCGGCTGATCCTCATCCTCGTTCTCCGCTAGATCGGCCACTGGAAAGATAATTTTACAATGCTTTAAAAGAATAAAAAACACTACAAGACCCACATTTTCGTTTGGCCTCCTCTTCCTTTTGTTGACAGGTGTCATTGGTGTCGTCCAGTATCTCCTTAAGCTCTTTTGGCTGCACCGAGATGATCTCGCATCCGGTCTCCGTACCGATGGTCACATTCCGAATACCTATCGCACCACGGCTGGCCAGTTTTCCCAATATGAAGTTGACCATCTCCAGGGTGCTGCCAGGAATCTTCTCTACGACCTGGGTGGACACAATGGGCAGGGCCAGGGAGCAGGCACTGAGCGACTGCAGCACCTCCTTCTGCACCTCCAGGTCGGCTTCAACTGTAATGGTATTAGAGCGATGCTTTAGGTCTTCAACTTGTTGGCACCAGCACCTACCAAGTTCCTTTTTTGGATTCGTCAGATCCTCTTGAATGTCCGAGAGTATCTCGATGCGCTCCTTTTTCCGCTTCTCCAGCTTCTCGCGGAGCGTGTTCCGCTTGGTTTTTAGTGATTTTATGTCCCAAGCGTCAGCCATTGTGCGTTTAATTGCCGGTAAACAATGTAGTAAACAAAGTCGAGTTTTTTTGTGCAAAGAACTCGTGTGACCGTGGCAGCAAAGCAGAAGTTAATACTAAACATTCTAAACATAATATACCGCAGTTTGTGGAAATTTAATTATTTATATTTCATTAACAAATTAGTTGGGGAGAGAATATAAATTAAATAATATGAATTTTAAGTTAAGCAAATTGTAAACTTTCTTTGTTTTTATTTCGACTTGATGGCAGTCAAGAGATTCCAAGTATTATCGCAGTCAACCGCTCAATGTTGAACCAATAATCGACTCGCAAGGCATGCATGTTTTACGATGTTCAAAAGAAAACAAAAACCAAAAACCTGTTCCTGTTAATATTAATTTTTAATTTTAATTTTCTCCACCAATATCTGCGAAATATCGATGCTTCCGGCGATCGCCATCGATAGTGTTGTATCGTGACATCGCCGATGTTTTTTCCAGCTCTATTTCGTCGTGCCGTGTGTGTTTTTAAGTTCCTGGTTTTAATTCATGATTTTTTGGTAAATTGATTATACTTTGGCGAGCTAACCGACGCCCAGAACGCCTCAATTAATTGCCAAAGTGTCTCCGCAGCTGCCAGAAACCGAACCGAGTGGAATAACCTGCGAAAACAGAGCCAGCAGCAGAAACTGCCAACATGAGCATACCCAACGAATATATAGCAAAAACGGAGGATGTGGCGGAACAGGTAATATTTTTTTGGCAATACTGTGCTTATAGCATCCCCGAGGTGTCCCGAAAACGTCCCCACAACCCTAGCATTGCCCGGACACAACGTTTACGGCGAGTCTCTGGCAGCTGCCCTCTCGGAAAACTGCCAACGTCACCCAAACGCGGCAAAGTTCGCGGTGCTTCGGTGCACTATAATCGTGTCCGCTAGCCACTAGGGCCTAGGTGCGGGGTTATGCTGTGATTAGCTCCCGATTGAGGGCACCCATGATCCCGACTCCCGATTCCAATTGTCAATTGTTGCGTCTACAGCAGGCAAAACGCACACAGCCCCGCGTCTCTGCCTGCGTGTGTGTGCGAAATAGAGAGGCAGAGAGAGGAGAACTGCTGTCTCCGCAAGTGAAAGTGCTGCGAGAGAGTGAGGGGCAGTTGCACGCCAGCGACCAGGTCGAGTTCCGTAATATGGTGGTCGAGAAAGTCGGTTCAAGACAGCGTGCGCGATGGTGTGCGTGCTCGGTATTTGTAATATTCAAATTACACGGAGAGCGCAGTCAAAACCCGTTAGCTGGCAGATAGCGATCGGGAGATAGAGCGCCGAGAGACACGTCACAGTCATTGACTATGCAAAAGCCACGCTCAGCTACTCGTTATCAACGTGTGTCGGCCCTTATCGCCTATCAGTCCATCCTGATCGCAACTAACTTGGCTATCAACTCCTATCTACCCTACTCCGCTCTCTTGCAGGTTATCAAGCGCGGCAAGAATGTGCTGCCGACGGTGGCCCGCCTCTGCCTCATCGCCACCTTCTTCGAGGATGGCCTTCGCATGTACTTCCAGTGGAATGAGCAGCGAGAGTACATGGACATGAGCTGGGGCTGCGGCAAGTTCCTGGCCACCGTCTTCGTGCTGATCAATCTGGTGGGCCAGTTGGGCGGCTGCGGAATGGTTATGGCTAGATTCAAGGTTGACATCGCAGTGGGACTGCTCTTCTTTATCGTCGTGCTACAGGTGAGGCGGAATTAAAATCATCTTCCAAGCAAGCCAACAGTATATTGACTTTCTCTATTTTGCTTTTGCAGACAATAGCCTACTCCATTCTGTGGGACTTCCAGTTCTTGCTCCGCAACTTCGCTCTGATCGGCGCCCTGCTACTTGTCTTGGCTGAGGCCCGGATCGAGGGACGCAGCCTGTTTGCCGGTGTGCCATCGATGGGCGACAACAAGCCCAAGAACTTCATGCAGCTGGCTGGACGTATACTGCTGGCCTTCATGTTCATCACCTTGATCCGTTTTGAGCTGAGCGTGTGGCAGGTCATCCAGGATATCATAGGCTCCATTCTGATGGTGCTCGTCGTGCTTGGATACAAGACGAAGCTGTCGGCCCTCATCCTGGTAGCCCTGCTGACGGTGCTGAACCTGTACCATAATGCCTGGTGGACCATTCCGTCCTACAAGCCACTCAGGGATTTCTTGAAATACGACTTCTTCCAGGTAAGTTGACACTGAAGGGCATTATGACTTTTGTTACATCTTCCTACCTTAACTTCTTGCTTTCAGACGCTTTCGGTTATTGGTGGTCTGCTTATGATCGTGTCCTTGGGCCCTGGTGGCGTCTCCATGGACGAGCACAAGAAGAAGTGGTAGGGCGGGCAAGAAGCCACCGCTCGTCGTTCGAAACATTTGAAACAATTGACTTTTACCGTGTTTACTCTTTCCGAGAAATGTTAGTTAGGATTTTACCATAAAATGGGACAACAACAGGAGCAGCAGCAGCATCAGCAGCACAACGCCGGCACGTATAAAAACTTGACAAATTTTAATAAAGGGACATCCGCAATACCCTCCTCCCCTGGCCTACTCAAAGGGATCACAATCGCCCGGCCCGCCCCACCAACTCTATCATTCGCACACATTCAACGACAAACTTCGACTACATTTAAGACATTTTCTTTTTGTACATAATGAGAAAAGCTAAAAAAAAGGGCGGCCCATTTAGAGCGTCCTTCAAAATGAGAGACATAATTGAATTTTATATCGATTGCTTGTCAACAACAACCATATTTTTCGCCGATTTTTTATATGATTTGTACTACGCCCTAATAAGTAAGTTGTGTATCCTTGGTGTTAGCGTTTTGTTGTTTGATAGAAGTTTGAAATGAAACCGATGTATAAAATATGATGAGTGTACCAATATTGACAATGATTTGTTTCTTTCGTTTATAAGCAAAAGTGTAATAGAATTTAATTGTAACGTTTTAATAAACCTAAATGATGAAAACTTGGGAGCTGTGCGTTTTAAAATTTTCCGCCGCTCACTTGGTCGTTTATCAGCACTGTCCTCAGGCTGTTGGCGCGATTCAACACCACTGCCTTGTAGTTAAACAAAACATAGCAAATTTTTGAGAAAAGCCGAAGGGTGTATGCTCTATCAGTTTAAATTTGTATTTATAGTAGTCCAATTTTTGTAAAATTAAAACCGTAATCTTGAAATTGTTAACTAAATTTAAATTTGTTTAAAAACAGTAAAGATTTATATTTTTCTATCTATTATATTGTATTTTTATTTATATTGATTTTCTGGTAAATTACTACCGGCAAAAAAAAAAACAATGTATGTTGCAATCTTCGGACTGAACTAATCATACTCTTTCCAAGGGTATACAAATTATCATTGAGCCGCTCGGCTTTAAATAAGAGTCTGTCCCCCAAAACCACAACATTTCGTGTTTGGGACTCAAAGCGCTCGGACCGCTTGCAGCGCGATTATATCATTTCTGCCGGGTAAGAGTTGGTTCGTCGTGGTAGTGTGTATATCTTGGCCATAGTTCCTGCTGTCGCCTCTAATCAACAGCCACGATAGGTTTTTGGTGCTCAGTGTGGGCGTGTGGCTTGGGTGGCTAGAGGGTTCGGGAATGGCAATCAAATCAAAACAATAATAACATTATGACAGAATTGCGCTAAGAGTGTGTAACGTAAGCAAAAGTGAGCGGGATACATTAAAAAACTAGTTTGCACGCTTTTCACTCTCACTCTGCGGCGGGCGAGAGCTTGGTTACAGTGTTACCTCCAGAGTAACCCATTCTGCTTGCACTCCTCGAGTGCATGCACCACTTGTCCGCTGCTGTTCTGGCCGTTCTTCTATACAATTTCTACCTGCTCAGCGGTTTTGAGCTGTGCACAACAACAACAATAACTGCACACAGGTTGACAAATGTTTTTGGGGCCTTTGTGATACCCGATAAGGTTGAACCGAAGTGCTAACAACCAGTTGATTGCTTAAATTAATCCAGTAACTGTTTATTGCTTAATTGCACTTGTTTTTGTCTTGCAGGATACGCTTCGATCGCACCACAAAGCCACATTCCGGTTGGGAATCGTTTCGGCCGCCAGCTATCTAGCACACAATCAGGATGAAGTATTTCGGGGGAGTCGAAGGGTACGTAAAACCGCTACTACAATGGCTGCCACCATTTTGTTGTAATTCAATAACCATCGCGTTGATTAATGACTGTGATTAGTAGTGATGGATCTATTATCTAATGGATCAGCCAGAAAGAGGCGATAACGGGCTTGGAGAGTGCTTCAAAATATTCCGCGGGCTTTATTCATAACAATCAAGAGTTTAGTAAAAAAATGGGTGCTAGGTTTGTGCCTTGATAAACTTGACCAGTTTGGTTTCGGGTATCCGTTTGTTCCGTGTGATCAGCTCTTGTCCGTCCATAAAAGGCCTCAGCACAGCGGGTATCTCTATACTCTCGCCCCGCTGGTACGACTCCAGCAGGGCTATCAGCAGTCGGGGAATGGCAGTCGCTGTGCCGTTGATGGTGTGAGCATGCAGGACCTGTCCGTCGCTGGAGCGGCAGTACCGGATGCCCAGTCGCTTCGCTTGGTAATCTGTGCAGTTGCTGCAGCTGGAGAGTTCGCCCCACATCTGGCGGCCCGGCATCCATGCCTCGATGTCGTATTTTTGGTACGCCGGTGCGCCCAGCTCGCACGGCGGCATGTCCAGCAGACGGAAGTTGAGGCCCAGGCGCCGAAATAGGTCCAACTCGATGTTCTTAAACTCCTCTAGCTCGGCTTCAGACTGCTCGGCAGTGCAGATGGCAAACATCTCCACCTTGGTGAACTGATGCACTCGATAGATGCCCTTCTCCTCCTGCAAGCCAGACGTCTCGGCCCGATAGCAACGACTCACGGCGGTCACCTTAAGCGGCAGCTGCTCTTCCGAAAGCTCTTTGCCCGCAAAAAAGCCAGCCAGCGCCATCTCCGAGGTGCCTGACAGGCACTCACCGGTGTCCAGCTTGTAGACCTGGGTACGCTCGCCCTCCGTGCGCATGCCGCAGGATTCTATCACTTCGCGCGGCAATATGTCTGGAACGGAGATAAGCTTGAAGCCGTGGGTTGTGACCGCTTGGAGTGCGTACTGTATGATGGCCTGCTCTAACATGGCCAGCTGGCCAGTGAGGTAATAGCTCTTGTGGCCTGTGTAGTTGCCCAGGTGATCCATCCTGAAGAGATTGAGGGAGCGGGCCAGCTCGGAGAACTCTTTGAGACTTGCTTGCGGCGGCAATTCCCTATGCACGTACTGCGCCAGCTCCCGCGGCTCCAGGCCGTAGTCACGCAGCCGTGGATGCGTGGAATTCGGCAGCTGCTCCAACTCTAAGCGAAGCTTGCTCAGAGTGTCCGGATCGCCGTCCTTCGCCTGCTTGACGAGGGAGCGAATCAACGGCAAATTGTTTCGGTGTTGACGTAGCTCCACATTTCGCTCCAGCTCATCGAGCTGGGCACTAGTTGGAACCGGTTGCCTTGGCTCCTCCGCCGCTACCGCAGTTTTCGCGTCATGCGACCTTTGGCGGCGCAGCGCCAGCAGCGGGCGCAACCTCCGGGCATTTGTCAGCAATTTCATTTCAATTAATTCAACTTATTTGAGAGCAAACGCCGGCGATCGCGGGGTGCGGGTCCAGTCACTATAACGACGAAATCATTAAATGTTTCCGCGTACAATTTTCGTTAATAATTCCGCCGGCTGTTTGATAACCCACTGCAATGAGTTGGCAGGGTCGTGGCCAGCAAGAGGGAAGTTGGCTTTTGGCGTTGCCAACTTGCTAACGCCTGTTACGTCACGGAAGAACGGTATTCAGTTTGAATTTGCTGCAGAGGTATTTTTATGAGCGATGTAAATTGGACGTTGGTTAAAAATAGTTAAGGCGGCGATAACAAATGCCTTTTGTTGTGCTCATTTTGCATATGTATGCTCGCCAATGATTGGCTCAATTGAGCCTAATAAGCAGTGCACTTTCGTCACGTCACTTATCTTGGCTTATCCATCCATCAGCAGCTGCAATGTAACGGTTTTGCAGGCCCCTATTCTTCGTTTTTTTCTGGAATTTGGAATAAGATTCTAGGTTTGGATATGCCCATATATTATATTCTTTGCCCGCATGTCGACTGTGGTTAATTGGGATCTGCGGCACTACCCGTCTATGCGCTGTCGAATCCAATTTTGTGCGTGTGACACGTTTTCTTTAAATGAATTTGTCAATTGTGCGCCTCTTCAATTCCAATTTGCAGAGATCGCGCGAGATCGGTTAATTCGCTTCAATTTGATTCCATCGCATTATTTATTGTCCGCGGTCACGGCCCTCTCACCTATTGTGTAACGATAAAGAGAATCCGGAAATAGATTCAGGAATTTCGTCCCTTTATCTCTCATTTTCAGGGGAGCCACGCACTCCAGGCTGGTCATCTGCGATGAGAGCGGCCAGTCGGTGGGCTCTACAAGCGGCTTAGGCACCAACCACTGGGGCATCGGAATTCCGGAGTGCGCCCGTCGCATCACCGACATGGTGGAGCGGGCCAAGGAGGAGGCGGGCATACCCAAGGACACGCCCTTGACAAGCTTGGGTCTAAGCCTCAGCGGCTGCGAGCAGGTTAGTACATACTATAATCCCTTACTATCCAACAGTCCGTTTGAATATGTTTCTTCCCAACAGGAGGCCACAAACCGGGAATTGGAGCAGGAACTACGAACCACATTTCCAGATCTAGCCGAAAGCTACGCCGTTTCCAGTGATACTATGGGCAGCATGTTCACAGCATCCTCCATTGGCGGCATGGTCCTCATTTCTGGCACTGGATCCAACTGCCTGCTGCGCAATCCCGACGGCACCACCTCGAACTGCGGCGGTTGGGGAAACTTCCTCGGGGACGAGGGCAGCGGTGAGTAGTAAGCGCTAATTCCCACAGAGCTGGCCCCTCCCAGCCCTCGGCAGCCTTATCAGTTAGCTAATGGTTGTTTAATGCCACGCCAATGCCGCGATTAACGGCTGCAACTGCGATTAGGATTGTCTGATAGCGTTGATTGCCACTGACTCATTGCCACTGTTGTTATTGATTGACCCCAACCCATCCACTCCGCAGCTTGGTTCATCTCGTATCGCGCGGTAAAGGTGGTCTTTGACCACATGGACAACTTCGTGGTATCGCCGGCCCCCGTGGAGAAGACCTGGGCCCTGATCAAGGAGCACTTCAGCATTGAAACCCGGTACGATATGCTGACTCATTGCTACGGCAAGTTTGACAAGCCCTTCTTCGCCAATCTGTGCAAGAAGCTGGCCCAGAATGCAGAGAATGGTGACGAACTGGCGCGCGGTTTGTTTCGCGAGGCCGGCGTGCATCTGGCCCGTATGATTGTGTCCCTGCTGCCCAATGTTCACAAGGATCTGGTCAAGTCCGGTGACCTGAGCGTGGTGTGCGTGGGTTCGGTGTGGTCCAGCTGGAACCTGCTGCAGGAGACATTCATCGCTGAGCTCTCCAAGACGCCTATTGAATTTAACCTCAAGCTGGTCAGCATTACCAAGAGCAGTGCCTACGGAGCCTGCTACCTGGGTGCGGACAATGCAAAGTTTGAGCTGCCGCGTAACTATGCAGACAACTTCACAGTCCTGTACACATACACGGATCCCCGGAAAAAGACAGGGCATAAGACCAACGGGGTGGGCAAGGCAGCAGTAGCTGTATAGCTCTAAGAAAAATCCATTCCGAAATTTGAAACCAAAGTAGACGAGTGTAAGCAGAAGCACTATATGGTTGGCATACAGACGAAAGAAAGTAAATTAATTGTTGATACCAGATACCCCTAAAGATGAATAATTTAGTGCCAGCTGAGACTATTTTATTTTATATCAGCCATTTCCGCGTTGGGCTTTATGAGCTCCTTGATAAGGGTTGCACACAGAATAAATATCCTACGATTTTAATGATTTGAAAGTATTTTAAAGTAAAGTATTAGACAATTTATGTGCAACCTTCCATCTGTATAGCTCGCATTGGCATTTGATAGTTCCCCACAAGTCCCTGAATAACTCGTCTGTTTTAGTGAAGCACCCCCAACTCTAGCTTTTCTGATTGTTTGTTTCATTTGCGTCATATGTCTTCTAATTTTGTATATAGTTCAAATTCAAATCCAAAAACATAAAGAGCCACCAATGTAATAATGTATTCGTTTTTGGGTTTGTTAGAAATACGTATGAAAATTTTATTCGATAATGTTCATTGTATTAATTGTGTAAAAGTGTCTCAGTGTTGGCCGTTATAATGTCTTCCATTATAATTGCTGCATCTATTTTGTAATACTTTGATTGTATTTAAAGCCAATTCGTTTTTAATTCGCCGTGCTGTCTGTCAATTCTTTGGCTAATTTGATTCTCAAATCGGGGGAGCAAAACAAGAGCGTATCTATTTTGTAGCGAAGAAATAAAGAGAGGCCAAACGCAATTCTTAGCGATCTTACTATAGAGTATTTGGGATAACGTACAGAGTAGCTAATTTGAATGCAATGGGGTTCAATACTATATCTATATATATATATAATTGCTTGGATAATACATTTTACGTACTGTACGAATGCAAAACATTTCCAATAAAATCGAATTTAAATAAACCCGAAAACTACCCTCAAACACCTAAACAAATTGTCAAGATTTGGGCACGGCATAGCCAAGACTTTGGCTCTTTCCATTTATAAATTACGACGACGAAATCTTGCCTTGTGGCGAGATGTTGTAACTGCGATTAACTGCGATTTTGGTAACCTATTTCGCTTAAATGCATATTCCCGGTCGTCGTGTGGGCATTCAATTGTTCATGCTCTGTCGCAATCTCTGTGGATCCTGATAGTGCGACGACGATGACGATATTACCGACGGATGCTGCGGCGGGGGAAAGCACCGCACATGCTCCACATTTGAGCCCTCGCCGTCGCCACCCTTTAGATATTTGTTGAGAATGGAGAATATTTGTGAGTTTAATACTTGGAATCGACGAATGCGATCCACCATTCGCTTGAGTTGCTGAAAAAGATAATTTAACTTTAGCTTAGCTTGGATCTCTTAGCAAGTTAAACTCACAATGCCTTTGACGTCTTCATCTTTGCCATCGACGCGCTGTACCCGCAGAATGTGGTAGCAAAAATCAAGAGCCTCGAAACGCCGTTGCTGGCCGAGCAGAACAATCATTACGCAGCCCGCCCAGTTCAGACCCTCGCCGAAGAGTTCCTCAATAGTGTACTCCGTTCCTCTCACTGGAATGCAATAGACGAACTGCAGAGCCGACCACAATCGATGGAATTCAGAGCACTCGTCCACGTGGATAATCCCGTTAGCGGGCGGTGGACCACACCACACCGGATCATCCAAATAGCTTTTAACGCGATTAAGTATCACCTCGAAGATACTTAAGCCGCAGCACAGGCGTTCTCGTGTCAGCAAGTCTCCCTCGCGTGCGATCATGGCTTGCTGTTGATTGACGAGTTTCGTTAAAATCTTACCAATAATTGAATTTCTTAAAATCTTACCTTAGCAGTGCCAATCTTTTCCACATTGGACACGATTTGCAGGTTGGCGAATTGGGCCTCAAGACGCTTTTGCTTGGCCTCAGGTTTCTCGTTTTCTAAAGAGGTAAAAAGATGCACAAAAGTCCCTTGTAATATATATGTAGTTAGGTTACATACCCTTGCAGAATGGTCTGGGAAAGATGTTTTGGAAGAGCGCCGCATGCAACAGATCGCAGACCTCCTCTTGGGAGAGCGCCTGTTCGATCAACAGGCAAAAGATGATGCTGTTGCCAAACTCCCTAAACGATTGGAACAGCTCTGTCTTAGCATCCGGATATTGCACGATGTCCGTAAGATGGGCTTGGTAGTAGCTCAGCACGCCCGGAGATCCGTACTCGCAACGGGGAAGCTTGCAGGACTTTGGCATGGCAATCATCAGTGTCTTGGTGAACTGCAGCAGTGAGCCCTGGATCAAGGGCTTAACAATATCTTTGAGTATAATGTCCATGACAACGGCAATTCCCTGGTAGCCGAGTAAGCGGCACATTGCATGAAAATGCGGAGATCCAACGAAACCAGTGTACTGGCCATACTGGGTGGAGTAGGCGGCATTCAGCTGTTTGGAGCCCCAAAGATAGTAATGCGACATTTGCGGCGGTTTCTCCCGCTGAATGGCCTGGGACGACGAAAGATTCACTTTGGTACGAATGAAACTAGTTGAAAAAGCAGAGTGTAATTAATGAAATATGTAAATATTTAGTGATTAACTCACCGATTTGTGGCCGCATTGTAGCAATAATTGACCAGAAAGTCATAGTTCAACTCCACAAAGACGTGCAGTGTAATTCGGCCGTACGGCGCGAGAACATTGTGATTAGCCTCCTTGACCATGCCATCAAAGTTGTCCAAGGCCAAGTATTTGCTTAGTAACTTGTGGCAAATGCGATTTGCCTCCAACAGGCCCTCCAGTTCCTAAAAATGTAACATGTGAGACACGTTCTTCCTCCTCCTTGTTGGCTTCCTGAATTTACTTACCACAATGCCAGTTATATCGTTGCCCTCGAAGCGGCTGATGGCCAGCTCAATACTCTTGTGCATGTTGGCGTTTATGCGCTGGGTGACCAGTTTGTTTAAGTCAATGGAGCGTCCTAAGGATAATCAGGGAAATAACGTAAGTAAATAAAGAGTAAAATCTATAGATAAGCCTGCTCACCCAACAGTTGCACATGTCGTTGCTTTAACAGGGTCTCATAGCGATTGTTTCGCGGATATGACTGAAAATTGAAGCCCAGCACTTCGCACTCCAATCGGAATCGTTTGTCGAGGAAAATGCTACCCGCCAACTGCTTATAATGGGCAAATATCTGTTCGCTCAGCTTGTAGACAAACTGGTCAAAGCACAGATTAACCTCGGCCTCCACTTCGTCATAGAGGAACTGCTTGCGGAAGACGGTAAGTGCATAGTGCGCCGAATCGTTGTAAAGATCCAAGGGATACAAAACAAATCTGTGAAATGACAGAAATTTACTATAAGAAGGGTCTCGAAAAGTCAAGCTGTCTTCGTTTCACTTACTCCATCATCGAGGGCTCCTTTGTCTGCAGAATGTGATCGGTAAGTATCCAGGGCATGGACATCTCTATGGGGAACTGAATGCGCTTCTCCATGGTGATCAGATCCTTGCATTCCTCGTTGTGCTGGTGGCGCACCAGGCACTTGTTAACCTTGCGACCCATTGTCATCTCCAAGTAAAATTCACGGTACCATAGCTGAGAAAGATCGCAGCACTTTTGCAGCGTATCGCTGAAGTTGAGCAGATAGCTCCAGTAGAAGGAGGTCTTGTGGAACGTGTCAATCTGCATCAGGCAATTGCCATCAATGTCCTTGCGCAGCGTGCGCTTGCCGCCGCTCTTGTCGGCAATCAGCGACTCCAGCATCGTGCGCACCATGTAAAGCTGCGTAGAGGAGGGGCCTACGTTGAGGCGCGGCACCTGTATACGAAAGCCGCCGTCGGGATCCTTCTTACCCTTGGACACTGGGTCGTCGATGGGCTCGTAGCCCTTTTGCCAATCTGCCGAAGTCTCGCGCACCGACATAATGATGCTCCGGATTAAATCCTTCTTGTTCTTCACTGCCTTTCGTAGCGGCTCACGCAACGAAAGTTGCACAAAGTCCTGCAGCTCCGAGTAGATGTTTCGCCGGATGGCTTCGCACAGCACGGTTTCGATGCGCGCCATCAGCACCTGCAGGCCCTTGATCATAGCGATTACCTCGATAAGAGCGAACTTCTCCTCCGAGGTATAGTTGTAGCGGGTGGCCCGCTCATATTCTTCGGCCTCCACGGGACACTCCTTGTTCTGGTGGTGGTCGGTGGGGTGGAGCAGCTTCCAGGAGTACAGCTCCGTGACCACGCTGGTCCACTCCGATAGCAGTTGCAGGCCACGCAAGGCGAGGTCTGACGTGATCCGATTCTCGGCGTCAGAGGGATTTTCCTTGACGGTGGTGGTCACCTCGTTCGTGTATCGGGCCAGTTCCGATATATATTTAACGTGGTCCTCGCGTATCTGGGGCAGATGCACCATTAAATCCGCCTGGGGGCTAATGGCACTCGAGCTGGAGAGCGGCCACTTGCTGGAGTCGAAATGCTTACTGCGCTTTATGTAGTTGAAGGGTGCTATCTGCATGTCGCCGAAGAGCGGTACCACCTCTAGGTTCTTAAAGATGCGGTCAATGCGATCTAAGCGGATCTTCTTCTTCTGATCCAGCTTGTTGATATTACAGGCATCGCTGTCCATGAGGAACAAACCGAAGCCCATTACCTTGACCAGCATATGCTTCTCCTCCGGTGTCAAGTACATTTTCGTCTCGAACATGTGTACGCATATGTTGACCACGTCCGAGAGCAGATCTTCGTAGCCAACTATCTTCTCAAGTGTGTCCTTGACGGTGTCACGAATTTTGTTCTGGGTGGCCAGGAACATGGAGAGATTCTGGGACTCCTGCAGGGTGTGGGAGTCGGACATCACCTTGAGGAACTGGGCAGCGCGTCGATACGTGGAGTAGTCGTTCTTCACACTCGACTTCATGTTCTTCAGCTCGTCCAGGACGGCAAACATGTTGATAAACTTGCCCAGCGTCAGCAAGTACGCCTCGGACACGAAATCCTTGCGTTTCTCAGCGTGGCACAGGCGCTTCACCTCGCCTGAGAAGGCCTCAATGGCCTTGCGCTGGAAGTACATAAAGTTCAACAGCTTGTTCACCTCCGGGGCTAGGACCTCCACAGTCTTCTCGTAGATCTCCACACGATTCGGCTGTTCGTTGGACTTGGGCTGCGGAATGGCGCGTGAGCAGCAGCGCCAGGTGTACAGCATAACTGCATGCTTCTGCCCCTCGTCCAGCAGCACATTCTGCAGGCGGAGGTAGGAGGGGGGTGAGTAATTTGGCCAAATAAATAAGACAACTCCGATCTAACTTACCAAATTGGCGTGAGTGGTTGCCTCCTCAATGTACTTGGCGATTCCGGTGACAAATCCATTGCGGTCCTCGAAGTTCGTGTCAAAGTTTGCCTTGTAGATAATGGAACAGGGCTGGGCCTCAATGCACGGTTGCTCATCCGGGAGCGACAGCTCGTCCAGCACCTCCACATTGGACAGCGCGTCCGCTAGCGTGATCTTCTCCGTCATGCTGTGCTCTTTACCATGCCTCCGGGGACTCGAATTAAATGCAATTTATCAAGGCGGGGCTCAAAATACCCGAAAGAGACGATTTTTTCGCCTATCGCTGCCACAAATACACAAACACAGTTTCTTGTCGTTCACCACGATGCGCCGACGCAGGCTTGATTTTATCCAGTATTTTTTCTCGCCCAAGTCTCGGCCACACTTTTCCGGTCTTCTAGAAGTGGTGGTATTCCTTAGCAGCTCTGCAACGGTCTCCAGTCGGCGTCAGTTTAGTTCTCCAGTTTTTAAACTCTCCGTTTTATTTCATTTTCCGTAAAAAGAAGTCCATATCTTTGCAAGATGTCCATGTTTTGGGGTAAGCGATAGCATTTAGACTACGATATTAGTAAAGCACCCACACTGATTACTTGGAAGTCATTGCTTCGGTTGGTTTTCGTTCGAGCCACGTGCTTGGCCTTGTGGCGGTGCCGGCAGCGTGGACGGCGGCGCCATTTGTGTCTACGTTAAGTGCCATGTAATTTATGTATATGTACAAATCTTCCCGCCGCTTAGGTTTGCATATGAAGCCGAGGCGCAAGTACTCCCAGACCATTGTGAAATCCTTCCACATTTCGGGTGTCGCCATCGACGAGGGCGAGAGCGCAAAGCTTTACGTTACTAACGAGACGGAGAAGTTCATTGTGGCCACAGTGTCGAAAGCCATTCCCCAGGCTCCGCTGGATCTGAATTTCAGCAAGGGCGACCAGATTACATTCAATACAGAAGGTAAGTTCGAGTTCCTGCGGGTTTAATTTATTTCGGAATTCCCAGCTCAGAGTCATACCGTGATTTTTCCACTTTGCAGGCGATGCTACGGTATCTCTGTTGGGCTACTTGCACGAAATGGATTCCGACGATGAGGACGACGAAGACTATACCATTGAGAACTTGCTCAAGGACACAGCCAAGCTGAATAAGAACGGAAAGAAGGCAGGAGCTCAAGCTGAGGACGACGACGAGGAGGACGATGATGATGAAGATGGTGAGGAGGAGGAGGATGATGACGATGACAGTCGCCTAATTCAAGAGTACGAGTCGTTCCTAGAAAATGGAGAGGAAGATGACGACGACGATGATGATGATGAGGACGAGACTGGTGAAGAAGAAGAAGAAGACTCCGATGACGAAGAGGAGGTAGAGCAGCCCAAGGCTAAGGTTGCCAAGCTATCACCCGAGGTTAATGCCAAGAAAGGTGCCAAGGAGCAGAATGGAGTCGCTAAGAAGGAGAAAGAAGCAAAGACTCCGCAGAACCAGAAGACCAAGCCCGAGGCTAAGAAAGAGCAGCCCAAGGCAAAGGATCAGGCTTCCAAGCAACAGCAATCTTCAGGTGAGCGCACCATTACCGGCGGTGTGAAAATCGTAGATATCGTTTCTGGCAAGGGAGATGAGGCCAAGCCGGGCAAACGAGTCTCGGTCTACTACATCGGCCGCTTGCAGTCGAACAACAAGACATTCGACAGCCTGCTCAAGGGCAAAGGCTTCAAGTTCGCTTTGGGTGGTGGCGAGGTGATCAAGGGCTGGGACGTTGGCGTCGCCGGCATGAAGGTGGGCGGCAAACGTCGCATTACCTGCCCGGCGCACATGGCCTACGGAGGACGCGGATCTCCTCCGACTATCCCACCCAATTCGACACTAGTCTTTGAGGTGGAGCTGAAGGCAGTGCACTAATCAATTTAACCCACATCATATATGTAGACTCGTAAAGTAGCCTTTAAGTACAGTTTTTCTATGCAAACCTGGATGATGTTAAAATAAAGACTTTGTTTTTCGCGCTGTTCATACATAAACAAGTTTATTTCTTATTTTCTACGGTGTTCTCGGGCAAGCCGACCTCCAACAGTGGTTCCGAAACCTGCTTCCAGTGCTCCAGCACATAGGGAAGTCGTTCACTGGGATCCGTGCTCCAGTGGTGCAGACGGCACTTTAGCCGCGCCTGCTCCAGCTTATTAATGGTCACGGTGCAGTAGAAATCCTTATTCTCCTTCTTAAGATCGGGGCCTTCGATGCGCTCCTTGGGCAAAGTTATGCACTCCTCGCGACAGTGGAAGCCGGCTTTGCGCAAGGAGGCCTTGATGTGCCATGGCTCCAGCACCCACGGCTCATCCTTGTTCATCACCACCGCCAGGACAATGGACTCTAACATATTGACTGTGCGCTGGGCGTACGCTGAGCTATGCTTCACCGCCGACTTCTCGGCCTCGGTTTTGGCGTACTTGGCCACGTTCTCTGGGGTATTGTAGTCGGCAAGGCCTGGGAGGATCAGTTTGTTGTACACAAAGTGCGGCTTCATAGACACCACGTCCCCCTTGTCGCCAACACCCTCTACGAAGGTCTTCAGCACCGCCTCCATGTTTGGCCGTTTCTTGACCAGCGTATCTTCCACGAGCTCGTAGATGAAATATTTGGCCCTCATCCGGCGCGGCTTCTCGTTGGTTTTGTGCAGCGGCGGGTCATATTTGCGCTTGAGCAAGAACGTGGTCTGCAATCAGAATGTGATGAATGGGGATCGCTTCCCAGATCGCCAATAGTACTTACTCGCACTTGTTGCTGCAGGCTGGTGGCCGATTTAAGAAAATTTAACGGCGTTACGTAGATATTCTTCAACATTTTTGTCCACCAGTCGGAGTTGCCAGACTGCACGTTTGCTTTCAGAGCTGCCGGACTGTATTACTGCAACGATCAGGTGGCGATTCTACTCGGTAATATCGCCAAAATTTTCAGTAATATAGTTGGATAGGAAATCCCCTGTATGTTGGGTATACAAAACCAATTAATAATACAAATTCAGTGAACATTTTTCCATTCATCGATATAATCGACAGTTTCTTGGTCGGCTTCATCGATTGATATCCAGTATTATGGCGTTGCCAGGTTAGGATTGGCGCGAAAAGCTGACGTTTTAAGAACTTATTGAAAAACAGATTTGTTGGACGAATTTATTTACATACAGAACACAGTTTAAAATTCACACAACATTCAGGGTTCGATAGTGTTTTGGATCCAGTCAACATACTTGCCCACCAATGTGTAGACACCCGGCCATCCGGCAAGACCGCATGGTGTTGGGCCAAAGGAGACAACGCCCGCCAAAAAGTAGTACGTGTTCACCTTGTTCGTATCCAGTCCAATGAGCGGGCCACCGGAGTCGCCGCGGCAGGAGTCAACGCCCTCTTTCCCGCCCGCGCACATCTGAGTCTCCTCCAACAGAATTTGTTGACTACTGTAGACGCCTTGGCACTCGTCCAAGCGGAATCCCTCGACGGCCGCCTTGAGCTTTAAGGGACTGGCGGACTGCTGCTCCGTCTTGCCCCAGCCAGCCACGTCCATGGTGATACCGTCGAATGTAGCCGCTCGCAGGTTTGCGCCCAGTGGCAGGCAGATCGGCCGCACAAAGTCAGTGTACTCAATCTGTTGGCCGAGACGCAGTAGTGCGATATCGTTGACTTGGTTTTTGGAGCCTGGAATATAGGCGGGATGCGGCACAGTGCGTTCCACGGGCACATCTAAATGCGGGGGCGCGCAGTCCTTCATGCCGCGCACATCCACTTCGCAGTCGGGATTAGTAGAGGTGTCCCATTCGCCCAGGCGTACTCCCGTCAGCCGCCAATCGGCGGGTAGCGATTTACCATTGACACAATGAGAGGCGGTCACCACATACCGGGTGCTGATCAAGGAGCCGCCGCAGTGATGACCTTTTCTACCCTCAGCTGCAAAGTGAGAAACATAATGGGTTAGCTTTAATACTTATTCAGTGATATCCATTGCTCTCACCTTTTGTGTACTCGATCAGTGCCATCCAGGGGAACTCGTCAATCTTGGTCTTTACGCCACCGTAAATCCGATTCGAGAGTATGTTGCCGCACTGGCCGGGCAGCGGGAGCAAGCTGGTGCTGGTGATATTGGGCCTAGTCGGCGGTGCTGTGGTCGGCGAGCTGTCCCGATAGCGATCCGGGCAACAGATCAGCACCTTGCCATTCGTATATCCGCACTGGCTACGGCTTAGATACAGACGATCCGTGTCTCTCAGGGGGCTGGTCGTCAAAATGCCATAGAGGTATTTACAATCCTCCAGGTGGATGCATAGTGCCCGCTCCCGGTTGGGCGTGACGCAGCGCCCATAGTTGGGGACCTGAGCCGCCTCATTGGGGAAATAGAACTCTGGACGTAGAGAGTATTAAAGACGCATGTAACTAACCGCTTTCATTCATCAAGCAAACCGTTCGGTTTTGTGAATATATTTGGTTATTAGTTATAAAAGCAAGAAAACTGGTTTTTAGCAGGCCCGCGGCAAAACAAATAAGCTTGTCATTTCCAGAAGATGTGAATTTGTTGGGAGTCCCATTGCCAAACTCTTTAATTTTATTTACTTACGTCCCGCCGATGATTTCGCCAAAATACCCAAAAAGAGGCAGATAACTGATAGTTGAAACATTTCTGTTACGCAAGCTTAATCCTTTCTCAAGGCGTCGTCAGTGGGTATTTGGCTTGTCTTTAGCCTAGTCTCGGCACTATGGGGGGTATCACGGATCGATCGCAGAAGCAGTATCAAAATAAACGGCACGATAATATGGACGATATAGATGATGACTAAATCGGAATTCCCACAAAGCGGAGAGCAGAGTGACCGAAGCGAAGCTTGGCACACGACTGAAGCTGGGCCAGCGGCTTCACACAGTGTTCTCTCGAGCTTTGTCCCATAAGCTCTTCGGGGTGACTCTCGAAATCAGATACGTAGAATAATAGTGGGATCAGATATTGATCTTGATCTGGCTAACTATAACAATATAATTGATTCTTAGTCTCTAAGATAGTAAAATTACTAAATATATATTATACATTTATCCCCTTTTAGGCTGTAAGTTCCCCTTTCAGCGATGCCACAGAAACCGCTATAGATTTTATACTTAAATTAAGCAGAGTAAGATATTTCTGTATTATTTTCACAATTATTTAAACAATCTTCATTTTAGAAACTGAAGAAAGCTAAGTTATACATTTTCATATGATTTTATTGATCCCAAATGAATATTCTTGGGCATTCTCTTTGACTTTGGCATTGAAGGCTTTGGATGAACATTGCTTGAGGTGGGTTTCCAAGCGGACCACTGGTCATTGGTTGGTTCCCCCGTTGATGTTGCGCACGATCCAATCGGAAAAGCTACTAACCAGAGTGTAAACCCCGGGAATGGTGGTCACTCCGCAAAGCGTTGGTCCGAAAGCCACGATTCCGATTAGTGTGTGGCGTCCTAATGCTCCAAATAGGCCAGAGCTGCCGTCGTCCATAAAGGGACCGCCGCTATCTCCGCGGCACACGTCGTTCATGGGCTGTCCCTGGGCACAAAGATGCCTCGCCGTGATCACTATTGGTTGCTGAAAGTTCTCGCTGAGGTTGGCATAGGCGATGGCGCAGCTGGTGGTGTTTACTATAGGCAAGCGGATGAATCGCACCGCAGAAGATGAATTGCTTGGCCCATTACCTGGATGTGGGAGACATATATCAATAAACATAATAAACATAGTAAGCGCCGATCTTGGCAAGCTTAGAGCCCAGTAAAAGTTAGTTGAACTATTCAACCAGACCAGAAATTGACGATCTACATTTTTTCGAAACTTACTTTCCGGATTCCTAGTACTCCAACCAGCTGCAACTCCCGTTTGTCCGATCAACCTGTTCCCTAGTGTCGTCGAGCTGTTCAAAGGTAAGCAAATGGGCGTAATGGCTCCTGGCAGAATTGGGGCGGAGGGAAGGAGTTTAGAGATAGCGGCACGGGAAGGAATGTGAGGAACACTTACCCACTGTGCTGTTGAGTCGCAGAAGAGCTATGTCGTTCGAATATCGGGGTTGATCATAGTTGGGATGCACCAGAACCTGGCTGATGGCCAATGCATTTGACGCATCTTCGCCTCCTAATCTCACATGGGATCTATTGGGAAAGGATGGCTCGGTTTAGAACGCACCATTTGCTTTATGGTTCCAACTTACAGTTCTAGGTCGCTGACCAGGTTCACCACACAATGGGCGGCAGTGACAATGTAGTTACTGGAGATTAGGGATCCGGAGCAGCGGAAGCTAATACGGCCGCTGGCTGTAAACATGATAATGGAAAACACATTAAAAACATTTTTTTCTATCCCTCAGCAAGTCCCAGGAGAAAATGTGCGCGTGTCCCTGTGCTAGAGGCAAAGCACCAGCGCCGCCACCAGGTCAAGCACCTTGCCAAGCTCAAGGAGGAGGATGCGGTAGTAAGGCTGGCGCTCCCGGCGGCAATGCTGGCGCTCCTCGTGGCGGTAATGCTGCCCCTCCTCCCCCGAAGCGAAAGCCCTGTGGCCCCAAACCATGCGGTGGAACCCTGTGTGGAAAGTGTGGCAAAGGCGGGCCTGGAGGCGCAGGAGGCCCTGGAGGCGCAGGAGGTCCTGGAGGCGCTGGCGGTCCTGGGGGAAAAGGTGGTACCTCAGATGGTAATGGTTCTGGCCAGGGCGCTGGCTTCGGTAAACCTCCGAACAATCGAGGACCCGTGGCACTGGGGCTGGCTGCACTGCTCTTTGCCGCCGGAGTCTTTCTCACCACAAGGTTGGGCATCGTAGCCAACGAGATTGGCTAAGATAGGATAGGAACAAGTTCATTCCTGGCCAGGATCTTTCAATAGATTCCTCACATACACACACACACACACACACAATTAAGACCGGGGGTTGCGTTGATTTGGGGATATTAATTAAATTCTAAATTGAAGATTTAAAGCGCTTAATGAATGTACTCACATAGATTGCGATAGGCGATCCTGGCCAGCCACGGATACTGTCCTGCTGTGGCCTGTTCTCCCCCCAGCAATCGGCTCTCTACGCTTATTCCGCACCCGAGAAGGTTTTCTTGCGTTATCATCACAGAATCGGGTGTTGGAGATGTCGTGGGAGGAGCTGGAGCTGGGACAAGGATTCTAGGGGGAGTGGTTGTGAATGGCGCTAGGGGAGGCCCTACACTTGAGTCAACGCTTGTATCGTCATCGCCCTGACGCAAGAAGCGCAGATCCCCGGGAAACACAATGGGTCTGTCAATGGGATTTGGTCGGGGAGTTCGCGCTCCATCGCTGCTGCCGTGTTCCACGTGATAGTGAATGTGATGCCCGTCCCCAAATCGGTGGTCAAAGAACTCTGGTTCCACTGGCTGTGGGCAGTTTCGCTGCTCTTTGAAGTCCCAGTAGTCATGCAGACTCCTTTCCGCTTCCAAGTAACCAATGTTGTTGAGCTGGGAGCGCGAATGAGGGTGACTGCTCGCCTTGCTATCACCAAAGTCATCCCAAATCCAGCGGTCGTCAGGGGGTGCGAAGCGCAGCATGCGACTTGGCTTGACCATGGATGAATCATCGTGGTAGCGCTTGCGCGATGTGGGGCAACAGACTAACAGCTCAAGGCCTTGGAAGCCACAGCCTGCCGAATGCACCTTGGCGAACACGGCGGACTGCTCTCCGGGGCCATGGTGAAGCAGGAGGCGGGCGAAGGGTGGGCACTCGCCCAGGCGGATGCATTGGCAGGCAGCGGCACCGGGATATACTGAAAGAGGAGAACCGACTAGAGGCTGGATGACAAGGCAAGAAATAAGCGAGCCGCCAGGGTCAATGTCGGCAAGACGCGAACCAGAAAACCAGCAAACCAGAAGTGCCCGCGGCAATTACTCACTCACTTTTGTGGAGCGGTGTTCGCGTTCGCAATCGCTCGCGCGGTTTATTGCCCTTCGCTTTGTCGACTGGGAATTTCTAGCTGGCCTTGACCCACTTAGCGGGCTGTCCTAAATTACCCTGTCTGCGCGGCAAGTTCGCTTCTTCAGTCATTCGTTCTTCCGGAAGAGGAACGCCCTGGAATACATTTCACTCACCTCTCAGGAGCAACAGGATGCTCCATAACAGAGTGGCGGCGAGTGGTTCTAGACGACGCATTTCAGTTAAGATAATTTGAGAATCGGACTCCGCGGCCACAACGTCGTCGGTCCAAGCGCGAAATTGAAATAAATTGGTCCAATCTCCACAGCAGCCGCATGCATATCTTACTTCCACTTCCAGCTCTTGATTTTGTGATTTCGATTTCAGCGTCGACGACGAATCACAAACGGAAAGAGAGCGACGCGAAAAAACCAATTATCAGGCCGTAAACACAGATTGGGCCAAAGAGCAGCCGACACAGATCCAAGAGCACTATGAGTAACCGGCCAGCGGCCAGAACTGCCTTAGCCACAACCCGATGACACAAAAACATGTTTTGATGCCGAACCGAGCTAGTTAACAATGGAAAACAAATGTACAGGACACGGGATATATGCATGTTGAATGGATAGAGCGTTCTTCTCTTTTAATGATGCTTACAATTTACAATTTATCTTTCTTATTGGATGATGGGCGCTAAAGGGTTAGAGAATGCGAAAAAGTCTTACTTGTTGGCCGAGAGTCCAGGGTTGTGGGCTCCGATTCGATTACATAACTAGAAATGCATCGCGTGGAAATGGAATGTCAAGTTGCGGATGGCGTACAGCTAAAATACTTAACTAATTCATTAAGCCTTTTCATAGTCTGGTCTGGTTTGTCTTTAACGAGCGGCTCGGCTGCATCTCTAGGCAACCGGGGGAACTTCTGCGGCTGGGGCTGCCACGGTGACTGTAACGCTATTCTGGACCTGTTCTACAGGTTCGACGATTGCTGGAGTCGTGGCATGGGATGGAGATGGGGATGGCGATGGAGATGGAGATGTATTCACTGCAATCGTTGTCACTGCAGCCGCTGGATAATGGCCATTTACATCAGCAGTGGTATTGCTAGCAGATTGTGCTCGTGGCTCTTCTTCCACGTTGTCGTCATCATCATCAACGGGCGTCTCTTGGCTCAAGACCGCCGCTAAGCGATTGTCATTGTCCGCCTCTGCCTCATGAGCTGGTTCTGCCACAACCACTGGCGTTGCAGCTGAAGCTGTGACCTCAGTCTCCACAACTGCCACCGCCGGTTGCTCCAGTTCATGCTCTCCGCCGCCATCGTCGCTCGTTGCCCCATTTGCATTTAAATGCACGGCAACGTCGCCATTGTGCACTCCATGGGGCCCCCTCAGCTCATTGATGATCTTCTCCCCCACCTTTGCGTCGATCTCGCTGATCTTCTCCTGCAGCTTGCATTTAAACTCGATCGGCCATTTGGGGCTCCATTCACGGAACAGCTTAATCTGCGGACAATGAACCGTTAGTATGGCTGCTGAGCTGCGCCCGAACTTTCTACTGTGTACTTACGCGGCACTGGAACAGACTCATGGGCTTGTCCTGCACAGCCGCATTGGCCAGGGAGTTCACCAGGCCGTTCACATAGACACCGCCGCCTCCATCTGCGCCGGCGCCGCCCACGTCTGTGCTGCAGCCACGAGTCAGATACTCAACCAAAACGTAGACAAAGTCGTCCCGCTGCAGCTCGCTCCACTCATTGAACCATTGGATAATGTAACGGAACTCGCCGTCTATTGATAGATTGCTCATAGACATCTGGCTGCCGTTTGTTTATGTTTCTGCTGTTTTTTCCCACGACGGTCACGCCCCCGCACTGCCTCTGGCTGGTGGCTTGTCGATCAGTTTCGCGCTGCGCTGGCACGGATTCGGGAATCGGGATCGGTGGCGTTGATGTCGATGCGGCTGCAACTCCAGACTGTTGCCCAAAGTGCTGAATGCTGGCGAACGCTTCCCAGTTACCAACAGTAAAACCCGTTTCCGCTTCTATTTTTTCTCACAGCTCGGCTTTGTTTAATCTAGGGATGCACCCGTGAGTTTGGTTTCAAGCTGTGCACGCATCACAAAACTAAATTCAAGCCATAGACCGTTTCTATAAACGGTTTTGGGCTTTATTTAATTTCTGAATTTAGTTTTAGCATACATTTCCAGTATGAAACCATTTAAGCTTAATTTTTTTTTGTTTCCCTCTTGTGCAAATTGATTTTTGCAATGACACTGAGACACCGTGACACGAGCCCAGCTCTACTGCAAACCTACCTCAAAACAGCTGATTTCTGATAGATAGTGCAAAGCCAGTTATCGATTGCCCAAAACTGCGGGAGAAGCTTTAACAACTTTTCAAATTTTTACTAAGAACTTGCGATAAACGGCTATTTAACAGAACGCGCCAACACAAGTGATAACCCGATAGACCGCACATATCGCTAAAAAAACAGCCGCATGTTTAGCAACACTTCTACAAATTCCGTTTGTCGTTTTCCAACCCTCGAACATTTTCAGACAGTAAATAAGTTTAAGAAAATAATTTTGTTACAAAAAACATGTCTTCGTCCGAGCTGGAAATAAAAAAGGCTGCTGAGGGCCAGCAGGAGCAGCAGGGTGCGGCCACTGCAGAGATTACGGGACCCAAGGAGGCGGAGGCGGAGACAAATGCCAGTTCGAAAGCGGATCTGGATTTTGCCGCGGCCGAGCAGTTCAAGAATCAAGGAAACGATTTGCTCAAAAGTAAGTACCGCCCCCGCATCTGTGGCACCGTGACGCCCACATCAGGTGGACGTTGTGCAGGCGTTAGCGCCAGCGCACTCCCGGACGACCCTAGTTTCGGAGGGCCCCTTCGCCCTAACCTTAAAGCGGAGGCACAGAAGCTATCGCTGTGTGATAATTTACAAGTCGCCACTTCCACTCGATGGGCCTAATTAGAAATACTGACCGCCTCCCCCTCCCCTTTCGCCATGCATAGCCAAGGAGTTCACAAAAGCCATCGACATGTACACCAAAGCCATAGAACTGCATCCGAACAGCGCGATATATTACGCCAACCGATCGTTGGCGCACCTGCGCCAAGAGAGCTTCGGCTATGCCCTGCAGGACGGCATCTCGGCGGTGAAGGCGGACCCTGCCTACCTTAAAGGTTACTATCGTCGGGCAGCGGCACACATGTCCCTTGGCAAGTTCAAGCAGGCCCTCTGCGACTTTGAATTTGTAAGTAACCATAACCAGCAACTCAATGACTCACTTTTATGACCCCTGAAACACACATGCACTTCACTTTTAGGTGGCCAAGTGCCGACCCAACGACAAGGACGCCAAGCTAAAATTCACGGAATGCAACAAGATCGTCAAAATGCGCGCCTTCGAGCGGGCAATTGCGATCGATAAGCCAGAGAAGACGCTTTCCGAGATGTACAGAGATATGGAGAATATAAGTAAGTGGCTTATAGCTTGCACACCGTCAGAAAAATAGATAAATGGGTCCTGTATGTTCTAGCTATTGAGGATGACTACAAGGGCCCCCAGCTGGAGGACGGCAAGGTGACTTTGCAGTTTATGAAGGACTTGATGAGTCACTACAAGGAGCAGAAGCGATTGCATCGCAAATTTGCATACAAAGTGAGGTCTTTCCCAGCATAGCTCTCTTCTTTATTTAAAACGTGCTTTTGTCTTAGATACTCTGCGAGATCGATGCGTATATGCGCGCTCAGCCTCCGCTAGTGGACATCACTGTGCCGGACGAGGAGAAATTTACGATTTGCGGCGATATCCACGGCCAGTTCTACGATTTGATGAATATATTCGAGATAAACGGACTGCCATCCGAGAAGAATCCCTATCTGTTTAATGGCGATTTTGTGGACAGAGGTTCCTTCTCCGTGGAATGCATATTTACGTTGTTTGGCTTCAAGCTGCTCTATCCCAATCACTTCTTCCTGTCACGTGGTAAGTGGCGATAATTTCTGTTTTATAATCACCAATTTATCGACCGGGTGACTCCCAGGCAACCATGAGAGCATCAACATGAACCAAATGTACGGATTCACCGGTGAAGTGACAGCCAAGTACACCAGCGCCATGGCAGATATATTCACGCAGGTCTTTAACTGGCTGCCGCTGTGTCATTGCATCAATGAGAAGATTCTGGTCATGCACGGCGGTCTCTTTTCCTCCGACAACGTCACCCTGGACAATATCCGCCGAATCGAGCGCAATTGCCAACCGCCCGAGGAGGGGCTCATGTGCGAGCTTTTGTGGTCCGATCCGCAGCAGTGGATGGGACGCGGGCCATCCAAGCGCGGAGTTGGCATCCAGTTTGGTCCGGACGTAACCGAGGCATTCTGCAAGAACAACAACTTGGACTACATTATCCGCAGTCACGAGGTCAAGGATATGGGCTACGAGGTGGCCCACAATGGTCAATGCATAACAGTCTTCTCAGCTCCCAACTATTGGTAAGCATAGAGAAAGGGCACAATCGCCCGATCCATTCTCAACCGTAACGGTTTTCTTTTCAGTGATACTATGGGAAATATGGGCGCATTTATTACCATAACTGGAAACAACTTGAAACCAAATTACAAATCCTTCGAGGCAGTGGTAAGTTTGAGGATCTAATGGCAACTACCGTAGTATATAATTGCTTTGTATCGTTGCAGCCGCATCCCGACGTCAAGCCCATGGCCTATGCCAACAGCCTAATGAACTGGCTGGCGTAGTCAGTTTCCTAAATAACTTCAATAGCTAAACACAGAAAACACAACACAACCAATTTTCCAACAGCTTGAGAACCCACAACCGCAGAGCAGTGCAGCTTAAAACGATCAAAGAGGCAACGGCAGAGGATTCGGAATAGATGCTCAATAGACTTTATGCACACAGCGAGCTGCTAGCTTCACTACTTAAGTACAAGTATTGCGAGATCGAGGCAAGGACTGGCCTGGACGGGATGAACAGAGGATGATAAATGGAGGACAGCAATCATTTTATAAATTCAGCTATATTTGATACAGATCGAAGAGATGTTATATTGTATAGAGTGGCTTTAGAAGTCGGATGCTAAGTTATATCGGTGCCAAGCATCTGCGGTTCCACTTGTAAGTGAAAAATTGCAAAGAATGAAAGAGAAAGTGTTTGTTTATGCATAGCATTTAAATTTATTTGGCCACCAAACTGGAAATTCTATTTCAATTTTGTTTGTTCGCGAACCACGCTTCATTTGTGTATAAAAACAAGTTTTATTCAAACCAATCCTTGCCTTGTTTATTTTTAATAAAACTATTCAAGTTAGAGATACCTCAATAATAAATAATCCAATGATTTTTTCAATCCAAAAACTATTGCATACTCACACGTATACAAGAGGACAGTATATAAGCTACCCGAAGCGCATTAAAAGACACACATTTAGCATTAAAGCCTGTAATGTTAATCATCGAGTGAACCAGAAAAATCAGAATTAGAGCAATTGTGAAATACATAATAAAAACGACGGTCGACTGTCTGTTTGTTTTTTATTTTTCAAGCTCACCCGCATTAGCCCCACTAGCAGCTATGCTAAATCCCATGGCTTCGAGGATTTGGTTTACGTTTACCTTGTAGCCTTTGAGATGTGCCCGCTGCAGGAGCGTCACGTAGACAAAGGGACCGTTGTAGACAGCCAGCTCGAGGAAAAACTGTCTGGCCAGCGTCTGCAGTTCCGGCGGCTGCTCCTGCGCGAGGTAGAGCACAGCAGTCGACATCAGCTCGTGCAGATGCTTTCCCTCTATCTGAAGACCGACTATAAAGTCGGCGAGGCTCTGGAGCAGTTTCAATTGTAGCTTATACTCTTGGGTTTTGGCCTGCTGCTTAGCTTCCGTACTGCTGCTATGCAGACTGGCTGCCTTGAGGAACTGCTTCAGTTGAGGTATCACATCGCTAGAAAAGCGTACAAAGTCGTACAAATTCACGAAGAAGTTGGGGGGGNGGGGGGGGGGGGGGGAAAGACTGCGAACATACCTGAGACTCCGCTTTAATATAAAGTCCTTGGCATGTACGCCCAGTAAGTGGAGTAGAGTGAAGCAACGGTTGAGCACCAGGGCATCCTTTTGGCGGAATTTCTCGATCAGGGGCTGCCACACCAGGTGAACCAGAGGTAGAAGCTCATTTTCATAGGCTGCCAGCAGGGGCAAGCCACTGGAGAAGCATTCTATAGCCGCTATCTGCTGAGATTGCTCGGCGGTCGAAACAAACTTGATTACCTGATTTAGGATGTCTTTGACCATTTCCACATGTCGCGGTAGCACGGGCTTTGTGGGTTCCGGTACTGTATCGTCGTCGGCACCTGCATCTTCCTTCGCATCCTGAGCAGGCGCATCAGTCATATTGGCATCGACATTTAGATCGTCTAACAACTGCGATTTCTTCAACACATTTGTCCATGCGCTAAGGACACTTTGTTCATCGTCTACTTGCATTGGCAACTCGACTGCATTGACCTCGGCATCGGCGTCACCCTGCCAGTCAGAGACGTGCTTTAGGAATGCATTAAACACGCGCAAGTACGAGTGCACATTAGCCGTCTGGTACGACTTTGAGCACTCCTCGCGTATGGTATGGAATAAGCTGTCCAAGTGGGGCACATTGCCACGGCTGCTGTACTGCAGCACAACGGTGAGAATATCCACGGCAGCGGTGCTCTCGGTCGACCGTCGTTTCAGCAACGCGTTCAGATGGAAAGTGATGTAGTCAGTGGAGCACTCGATGAAATGCGATGGTTCGGCATATTTCAGAGCCAGCTGCATGGAAACGAAGGCGAAGCTGGCTGCCTGGTGGACAATGGTGTTGCTGCTGGCCACCTTGAGTAGCACCTTGTGCAGACTCCGAAATATGTACCTGTCGAAGGTGTCGCCAATGAATGTGGCACAGTGTCCCACTGCGTCCAACACCAGGCAGGTGTGCAGCACATTGAACTGGGCGTCCGCAATGCTCACTCGCTTGCTGATCAGCTGCTCAGACTGCTCGTCATCAGAGTCGCAGTCCTGGGTGCGAACCTCCACTGCCGAGGAGTAAATTCCTGGGGTACGCTCCTCAAACCAGTGAGTCGGTTTGTCCACTTTGAGTCGCCAGGCTGCGTCCGGCTGTAGGGCCAAATTCCAGTGCTCATCGCTAAGCATCTGATCCAGAAGAAGACCAGCTAGCACCAGGCGACTTTCACGTGCCGCCTTCACCGCCGGACGTGTCACCATCAGAGTTAGGAGTAACACAGCCTCGTTCATAGCCGTTGACCTTTGGTGAATCAGGTCCTGGCAATAATCGAAGATCAGGCGGTTCAAAGCTGGTTCAGCGCCCAAAATTGCGGCAATGTCATACAGGATCGCTACAGTGCGGTCGGAGCCCAGATGCTTGAACTGGCGCCATGTCAGCTTAGACAGCTCTGCTGCCAAGTCTTTGGAGTCGCCTTGACGGATACGACGCAGTGAGTACTCCTCGTTCAGAAGGTCCCGGCTGGTTCGCAAGTCAAGGGCCGTCAACAGGCAGGTGACGAACATTTCCAGGTTCTTGGGGACCAGAAGCAGCAGCTGCAGCTTCTCGGCATTCACGCTGCGCAAGAATCCCTTGAAGAAGAGTAACTCGGCGAACTGTTCACTGTCCTCGCATCGGTGCAAGATTCTTGGCCATTTGTTCAGGTGAGCATCGAGCAGCATCTCGGCATTCTCATCAAAGATGCCTTGACTGCTGGGCATCTGTTGCAGATGAAGCAAGGTGTTCTTGCATCGCTGAGCTACTTCCTGATCCTCATCTTCTGACAGGGCCAGCACGCTCTCCAGGATGTGGATAAAGTTACTCCGCAGGTTATGTGCGCAGTGCGTAAGAAGCAGACAGCACATTTCGGCATAGCTCTTTCTTAGCCTCAAGGCCTCGTGTGCCCTCAAAATGCTTGTCTCCACGAAAATGGGCCGCAGGCGTCGAGATGTGGCTGCCACCCATTGCGGCGAACGCAGCTCCGCTTGCATTTGATGCAGTCGCTCCTCATTCTGCTCGATGGAGCCCTTTTTGTTGCCGAAATAGTTAAACTCGCCTTCCTGCTCTATGCGGCCATTGGTGCCATTGAAGAGGCTTCGAAAAGCATCCACGTCGTAACGCATTTTCATGTACTCGTCCGTGGTTTCCTCGAACATGATGCAGATGATGCGACCTAAGGCTTGAACGGCCATCTAAAGAAGGTCCTTATCATTACGGGACACACCAAAATTTCAAGACTTTGCTTACCGATTTAATGGATTCGCCAACCTTGTCATCTTTCAAGGATGTCTTAAACAGTACAATTAGGACCTTGGGAAGAAATATAAAAATGGTATCGGCCACCTGATTGCGCAGAACCACATCCACTGGATCGGATTCGTCGTGAACGTAGAAAGCCACCAGCAGGCACTGCAGAGCTGACTGCACCAATTTCCGATACTTCTCCCGCTCAATAATCTCCAAGAGTGTGAGCAGTACCTGGCCCAGCAACATGGCTGTCTCCTTGACATAGAACGACTCTAACACGTCGCTTGTAGACCGACGAAGTGCCTCAAAAATGCACTGTATTGCCGCCAGTTTGATTTCTTCGGAAAGATTCGGTCGCATAACGGCCGCCTTGGGATCGCGAATCTGTTGCAGCACCACCACCAGGATGGAACGCAGTCCCTTGTCATCCGCCAAGTAAGTCTGCGAGACAATGTTGCTTAGGCAGTTCATAAGGCTGGTGCGCAGCTCCTGGTTCTCCCTTTAATAAAGCGAACATATTATCATGATTTCTCTCGGGACGCGGGAGTGTGGTGTCACACTTACCCGGACAGTTCGTCCAGCTTCAGCACCAAGGGGACCAGCGTTTGCACCTGGTAGATGCGCATTTCGCCAAAGTTAAAGCCCTCGATTTCGCGCTCCACCGTAGACAGGTTGTTCTTGTTGGGTTCCTTAATGAATCCCTCGATGGCAGGCTTAATCTTCGTGACATAATGCTCCAAATTGATCATCTTGGATAATAACCAAAGTAGAATAAATGAAACGAAATGCCGGCAAAATTTGCAAAACAAGTTTAAACAAACACAGCTGTTCGGATAAGAGGAAATAAAATCGTAATTTGCATCGATTGATGATTACCGATTCATCGATTATTGTAGTGATATCATTTTTGAAAATTAACTTTGATGGACACATTTCGTCGCAATAAAAAATAAAATTATAATAAAAAAAATTATTAAAATATTAAAAAAGTTCGATTTAACATTGGTAGTAGCCATCAGTTTTGTGGTTGGCCTTTTATTATGAGATTAATTGTAAAATTCGTGCTGAGCGTCATCTTTGCGCACGCTGGTCTTGTAGCCCTTCTCAAAATCCTTGAAGTTAACCACATAGCGATTCTCACGCACCGCATGCATTCCCGCCTCCTGGCAAATGGCATTGATGTCTGCATTTGAGATATTGTCCGGACGTGCAATTAGATCCTCCAGGTCCACATCCTCGCCCAGATTCATCTTCGCGGTGATTGTGGAGAAGACCAGGCGCTTCTGACGACGATCCGGCAAGGGAAACTCTATCTTGCGGTCCATACGTCCGGGACGCAGAAGAGCCGGATCCAAGGTGTCAGCACGGTTGGTGGCCATGATCACCTTGATATTGGTAGTCTCGTCGAATCCGTCCATCTGGTTGAGCAGCTCTAGCAGGATACGTTGCACCTCGCGGTCCGCACCTGTCTGAGCGTCGAAGCGCTTCGTGGCAATCGCGTCGATCTCATCAATGAAAATGACCGAGGGAGCATTCTCTTTGGCAAGGCGGAAGAGATCTCGCACCATGCGTGGTCCCTCTCCCAAATACTTCTGGACAAACTCGGACCCAACGACACGGATAAAGGAGGCGGTGGTGTGGTGGGCAACGGCCTTGGCAAGCATCGTTTTGCCACATCCCGGTGGGCCAAAGAGCAGCACGCCACGCGGCGGATCGATGCCTGGAATTGAAACTTGATTTGTGGAAAGGATCAGCTTCAAGTGCACTTACCAATCTGCTTGTACAGCTGGGCATGTGTCAGTGGCAGCTCCACAGCCTCGCGTATCTCCTGCTTCTGCAGATCCAAGCCCCCAATGTCAGAGTAGCTGACGTCGGGCCTCTCGTCCGGAGACAGCATTGAAATGGTACTGTCTGCCTCCGGCGGCACTAGATCAACCAGGCAGTTGCTCTGCTTGTGGAGGGCCACCGAAGTAGAGGGCTTTAGTTGCTCCCTGTCGATGGTGGACAGGACTCGAACATAGTAATTGGACCCGGTGGTGGACGCCACAATCCCGTTATTCTCGTCAACCGCCTCAAGAAACTGGCCAATCACCAAAGGTACGGCCTTGATACGCTTCACCTCCTCTTGGGCGTGTAAAAACTCCTTCTTGAGATTGCGCTGCTCCTCCTTTATGTAGTCCTCTTGAACCTGAATGAGCTCCAGCTCCATTTGGAGCTTCTTGTACATTACATATAAGTCCTCAGGGCTAAGTCCTTCATATTTCGGCAAGGACTTCTGGTGGAACATCTGAATTTCCTCCTTTAACAAGCGCATTTTCGACATTTCTACAAATTCTGGACCCGTTGGGGAATGACTTGAATTTTCGAAAGCTAAAACAGAGTTGAGTTTAAAAGTAGATTTATCGTTGACAGCGGTTTGAAAAGTGTTGGACTGTGACAATTGCCGCAGTGTTGTGTGACGACGCTAAAAATGGGCAATCAGCTGTTTGCGTGCGGACCTGTTGTTGTTTCTCTTGTTCTTCGCTCTTGTTGTGGTCTCCGACGACGTGGAGGGATCTATTTATATATCTACTTCGATTTTATTTTGGAACCACACATATTCTACTCGCCGCTGAGCATATATATGCTTGCTCATTGGCACTCATTGTCAGGCGGGTGGAACGCACGGTCAGTTCTTTAACCAGAAAGGTTTCCAAGCGCAACCTTTCGGAACGCCGGCTGGGACAGAAAAATATTTGTGCTAGCCATATAGCAATCAATATACAGACATTGATACTGCCGAGGATAAATACAAGTCGGTGACCATTATGTAACGCAACAGTTGCTGCTCCAGCATATATAATACCAACAAAGACGCCCCAAAGACCGAAGATCATCATCATGGACGCGCTGGTGTTTCTAACGGCGGCAGCCCATCTGGTCTACACACCCTTCACCAAGGTGGAGGAGAGCTTTAACCTGCAGGCCATGCACGATATTCTCTACCTGCGCAATAACTTTACAGAGGTGCAGTACTCTAAATACCTTAAATCTTGTTTTAAAACCCTAATTTTATGCCTTGCTCCCCAGTACGATCACCATGAGTATCCCGGGGTGGTGCCTCGGACCTTCATCGGACCTCTGGTGGTGTCCATGCTTTCCGCTCCGTTTGTGCTGCTCTTCGAGACGCTTAATGTGAATAAGTTTTGGGCGCAATATGTAGGTAAAACACAGATCGCCAACTTATGGAACTTCTTCAATATTAATCTCTACTGCGTCTAGTGCGCCTTGTCCTGGCTGGAGCTATATCTGTGGCGTGGACTAATCTGCGGCAAGCGGTGACCAGGATATATGGCGTAGAGGTGCGACTGTGGTTCACCGCCATAACCATTACGCAGTTCCATTTCATGTTCTACATGACGCGGCCGTTGCCTAACATTTTTGCCCTGCCAATTGGTAAGTAGTCCTTCGCTTTGGTCCCTGCTCTCACTTTTCATATTAAATTGAAATCTTTGCAGTGCTCTATGCGATTGCCTATTGGTTGCGCGACCAGCACAAGCCGTTTATTGTCTGCTCTGGCGTCGCCATCCTCGTCTTTCGTTCAGAGTTGGCACTATTTTTGGGTTTCCTGCTGGCGATGAGCTTGCTGCAGCGCAAATTCTCCATTGACGGGTGAGCGGTGATCCATCTTTGACATATTATTTCATACTTATTCGTTTATTTATTATTAGGATGCTGAAGATTGCTCTGCCAGCGGGTATTTGCATCTTAGCGGCCACCGTGCTGGTGGACTCATTTTTTTGGCGCCGCCTTCTTTGGCCCGAGGGCGAGGTGCTTTGGTATAATACAATTCTAAACAAGAGCTCCAACTGGGGCACGTCGCCCTTCCTTTGGTACTTCTACTCGGCCCTGCCCCGGGCTATGGGCGCATCCTTGGTGTTTGTGCCCATCGGAATTGCCCTGGAGCCGCGCATTAGACCATTGGCTCTGTCAGCTCTGGCCTTTGTTCTCGTATACTCCATATTGCCGCATAAGGAGCTGCGCTTTATCATCTACGTGTTTCCAGTGCTCAATATTACGGCAGCCTGCGCCTGCCAGCGCATGTGAGTTTTGCTTTAATCACTCTATGGTATGACAACTTATCCACTTCTCCCTTTTTAGTTGGATGAACAGCGCCAAGTCGACGTGGCATAGCTTTCTGGCACTTGCCTCAGCAGCTCACATCCTGCTGAACGTCAGCATGACGGTCTTCTTGCTTGTTATTTCGGGCACCAACTACCCAGGCGGGGCGGCCCTTTCCCGCTTGCATCGGCTGGAGGCTGGAGCTTCGAATGTCTCCGTGCACATTGCCAATCTCGCCGCCCAGAGTGGCGTATCACGCTTTATGGAAATTCGCGATGAGTGGACTTACAGCAAGGACGAGTCAATGAATTATACTCAAGCGGAGCTGGAAGGCTTCACCCATCTTCTGATTGAGGCAAAAAATAAGCAGAATACAGACTTGTGGTCTTCGCTTCAAGAGGACTATGATACCTTGGAATTTGTTGACTGCTTTAACAGCATTGGTATCCAGTACAACTCCCTGCTCCCGGTGAGAATCAAAACGAAGCCGTGCATTGGTATACTAAAGAAACGGCCGGCGCCACCCAAAGAAAAAACGAAAATTAAAGAAAAGAAGGGTAAAACTGCTGCTCCTCCAGTTGAAGAGAAGCCCAAACTAAAGGAGAAGAAACTGAAAACCGCTCCAGAGCCTAAAGTAGAGGAAGTGTCTCCGTTAACGCCACCAACGAAAGAAACGCCAAGGGAAAGAGAGAAACCAAAGAGTAAACAAAGCTTACAAGTGGATTTTGATGATGACGATGGCATCGTGGCCACTGTGGAGGAGATGTCCCTAGAACTGGACTACATTGAACCAGAAGAAGAGGCAGCGGCAGAGCCGGAACCAGAACCAGAAAACGTCGAGACGCCAACCAAGGAGATAAACTTCCAGGAGCTTCGGAATCTCGCCATGGGACAAACGACTAAGAAATCGAGAGCAGCTACCAAGCTGAAAATACGTAAGATCATAGAGCAGCACTACCGGGCCAAGGGAAAGCAAATCGAAAACGATTCCTCGGAACAGGCGCCAAAGAGTCCCCAGGGGGTCACTGGCGGGCGTCCAGGGGTGCGGCAGTCCGTGAAGTCTATCATCAAGCAGGAGAAGATCAAGGAGATGATTGAGCAGATCGCCACCATGGACCTGACGCGCATCTGCGATTTGGAAAAGACATCAACCAAGGACTGTTTGAAACAGGTCATTGACAAAATAGACGATAGCGAGAGCGCAAAAACAAAATGACATAAATTGTCATCATTTGAACTGTTTTGAATTTAAGATTGTAAGAGTTTGTAAAAAAAAAATAATAAAAAATAACATTATATTTATAAAAGTAGAAGCGTTTTTAGATAATTGGTTTTAGAACTAAAGTTTTTTTTAAACTATTTAAAAATTGCGAAAAATCAGTTTACAAAAATAAATTTCCGTTAAGCAGCCACACTAGTCTCGTAGAGCTGCCACACCATCGCCACTAGTCAGTTTTTAGCAATTATTCTAGCCCCATTATAGCCCCCGGCGTTTCGTCACGCCCTTAAGAGTGTTGGATCCGCCATTCCCAGCCCTCAGCCCGCGAAAGAGCAAAGAAAAGACCTTTTATATTTTGACCCTTCCTAGTGCAAATTTGACCTTGAGCAGCGTTGCCAGACCACGGCGCCCAACCGAACGAAACTGATATCAGAATTATTTTGATAAAGTAGATTGTGTAGGTTTTGCTTTTGATTCGGGGAGAAATGGAGCTGACTGGATGGGTGAAAAACTATGACTGGGGTCGCAAGGGCCTCAACTCTGCGGTGGCCCAACTCGCCATGGCCAACGATCCGGACTTCACGCTGAATGAGGAGGAGCCCTACGCGGAGATGTGGATGGGCACACATATGTGCGGTGTATCCGTGGTGAAGGAGACCGGCGAGACTCTGGACCGTGTGCTGAAGAAGGACCTCTCCTACCTGTTCAAGGTACTGAGCATCAGCAAGGCGCTCAGCATCCAGGTGCATCCGAACAAGTGCGAGGCGGAGCGGCTGCACAAGGAGCGCCCGGAGATCTACAAAGATCCCAACCATAAGCCGGAGCTGGCCATTGCTCTGACGCCATTCCTGGCACTAGTTGGCTTTCAGCCGGCCAGCGAAATAAAGGACAACATTGACGAGTTTCAGCCGCTTAGCCAGCTGATTGGCCCGGAGGCTGTGGATCAACTTCATCAAGCTCCCAACGCTGACAGCGTCAAGCTGTGCTACGCGAAACTGATGAAGACCGACGAGGCGGTCATTGCCCAGTGCATCAAGACCATTGCCAAGAACTACCAGAAGGGTGAGCTGATAAATCGGGTTTTTTTTTCATGCAACGCTGTCTTACAGTACATTTCCCTCAGAGTTAAAGTCAAACAACCTGCTGGAAGTGTTCACCAATGTTAACAAGGACTTTCCCGGCGATGTGGGCGTATTGTCACTGTTTTTCCTCAATTTGGTCCGCCTGAGGCCCGGTCAGGCCATTTACCTGGGCGCAAACGAGATCCACGCCTACCTCGACGGCGACTGCGTGGAGTGCATGGCCTGCTCGGACAATGTTATCCGCGCCGGTCTGACGCCCAAGTACAAGGACGTGGACCAGCTGCTCGACTCTGTGATCTTTGAGAGCAGGCATGCCGACCGCAAGGAGTTCATTCCGTATCACGTCGACGCGCAGGTGCAGGTGTACATTCCGCCCGTATCGGACTTCGCGGTCATTCACGTGAACATCCGTCCCTCCATGATGTCTTACAAACTGCAAATTCAGGCCTTCGGCTCCATCCTGATTGTGCTGAGAGGCTCACGTATTTTGCGCCTCCAGACGCAGCAGGGTTCCAAGGAGATAACGCTGATGCGAGGCAGTATTGTGTACATTCCTGTGGAGGCGGCGCCGGAAATTGAGTTTTACCGAGCCCACGATTGTGACGATGTCGAAGACGATGACTTCACCGGCTACATAGCAACCAGCAATTACTTTAGAGTGGCATAAAAATTCTCAGTTAATCAGCTAATGAACCTCTTGTAAAGTGCAATAAAACCATAAAACCAAATTAGAGCCGTTTTTGGTGGTGAATTCTTTTTATTTATTTTCAAATAATTGCAATTTAAGAGCTAAGAATGTAAGCGATAAATAATGTTATCTAATTAATTGGCTATACACTTCGTAATACAATATAATAATTAACGAGAAATATCTTGCGCACAAACAGGTCGGTCGTTTCCTAATAATTACTTGCGATTATTATTTGCAATCAACAATATTTACTTAGGCTAAGCGAAACTCATTCTGTTACATTCACTTGGGATACACATACATATACGAGGGGTTCGGGTTCGAGTGCAAGTCTAGGTTACAATAATAAAATTCAATAGAGTCTGTGCTGGACTTTTTTGTTGGTGATTAAATGGCATCATCGCACCTTGACTAAGCAAAGAGGCTTCAACAATGGAGAACATAAAATTGGCTACGATATGAGACACCACACATGATCGGTGCTCGGTGGTTCTACAAATTGTAAATATGTATATCCATACATCTCAGTAGTTACATGGGTTTTGATTCCACACAGAGTTTGGTAAAATGCTCAAAAAGTTTTGTACCAAAAACAGAGTACGTCCATCATCTGGTAAATCTCATAATAAAATTGTTTCCGGCAAATCCGAGAGGGGATCGCCCTTATTTGTACACGAGTGTAAGTAATAGTAAGTAGTTACGTTTGTGGTTCGCTTTTGCGCGCATATAGTACAGTATATATATATGTATATAGTATAGTAAGTATAGTCGTAGAAAGTAGCAAGTTCTTCCGGCTGGTGAGGTGCGCTGGTAGGTGTGTAGATGGGTCCGTTTCATTTTGTCGCCCCGCCAGGAGTCGGAGTCCAGTATACTACTTGTATTTGTATATAATATATAGTATAAATAAAGCAGTAGCCTGCAGAAACAGCTGCTGCTGATGTTTGTGCCCACACTTTTTGGTTCGTACCTCCTCTGGTTTGGTTGATGGTAGCGGGAGGGGACTGACTGGCTATTCCGTGGTTTTCTGGCTATCGTGTTTCACTATCGATTTTGTTTTTGATTTAGATTTGAGACCGTCTTTGTGCGAATTTAACTCTTGAGCAGGTTGTTGGCGCGCTTGTTGACACCATCCATGCGAATGTTGTTGGCATCGCCCTTGGCATTGATGCGGTCCACCTGCTTATTCTGGTTCTCCAGCTCAGAGCCCATGTCTAGCGCCATGTTGCGCAGATTTCCCAGCATGGAGTTCACCTGGCCAAGGTTCTCGTCCATCTCGTCTTCACGAGCATCGTTCGTAATACGTGCCACATAGCCGGATTGTGGCGGAGCGCCCATTCCGCCGCGCTCGCGCTCGTCAATGACGCGTTGAGGCTGGCTGGCCACGATCTTGCCATCGTCATTGGCCTTCCATGCACTCTCGCCGTCATCCTTGATGTTCACCTTCTTCCAGGGCAGCACACAGATGCCGCAGCACTTCTCCATGCCACTCAAATTCTTCTCTGCTTCCCTCATGTCCGCGTTGATGCGATCCATGCCCTCCTCAATGCGGTCCAGCTGCTCGCCCTGGTCGTCAAGAGCCACCAGCGTGCGGATGCCCGCCTCCTTGCTCTCGTCCATCAGGCTGAGCATCCGCCGCGTGCTCTCCAGCGACTCATCCGCCACTTGGCCGGACTTGAACTGCAGCTCCTGCAGCTCCGTGCGGGGTTCATTGTTTTCCACAGCGGCCATGTCTGGGCTAGTTGCTTGCCTCGAAAAACTGACTTAAGTAATTGCCAAGCAAGTGGTTGCGGGGCGACGGCGACAACTGCTGTCTCGACTCACGGGGAAATCTGGACAAGTGACTCACAGTGCGAAATCTCGAACTGACTCGGTGTGTGTGCGGTGGTTGGTGGTGATGTTGGTCAAGACGGATATGTAGTTGAGACGGGGCTAAGCTCGATTTGTGCTAGTTTGTAAAGCAGGAACTTTTTCACACAACAATGTGCAATTCAGCAACAATAATAATAATTATTTGGCAAATACGATTTTTCACACACTACGCCAATTTGTATACATACGTCCTCGTCTTTTAGTGTGGCCAGCCGGACTCGGGGGTGGATTTTGATTTTGAAACTGCAGCTGTTACTGGCTACGGGGTAACCAGTTACTAACTTGCTAACGTGTAATATAATAAAAGTAATAAATAATAAATGTTTACGTGTAAAATAATAAAAGTAATAAATAATAAATGTTTACTTGTAATATAATAAAAGTAATAAATAATAAATGTTTACTTGTAATATAATAAAAGTAGTAATAAAACAAGTAAAGTTAATGGGGCTCACAGGTTTAAAATAAATTAATTGTAATAAATATTCTTTAAAAATATAAAAGTTTGGGAATTTAAACAATAGTAACATTTTTTACAAGCAATACTAAAAATATTCAAATTTCTCTGATCAAAAAAATAAATAAAATCAGTTATATAAATACATCGACCGGCTCATAAGTTTATTAATTAAAGCTTATTAATTTTAGTGAAATGATTCATTTCATAATACTCACTACAAAAATGGTTTCTTAGGTTTCAACAATAACTTAAAGCATTATATACTTTTAAGTTATTTTAAGTTAATATTCTAAATTTTTAAATCCATATTGTTTATTTGTGAGTATCAATATCTATGGTTTACAATTAAACTAAACCAGATGCCATAAGAAAAATTATAAGAAAGGTGTTACAAAAACATATCAGATTCCTATCTATGATACCATCTGTAAGAAGGTAGCAATCAGTAGTTTGCCAGTATTATGTATTTATTTATTTATGATTTCATGAATGATTTATACTACCTGTGCTACTTACTATGTAGCATTAATGAATTAATGAAAGCTTTTCTCTAACGATAATGGCGAGCGTAGCGACAAGCTTTTGGCCGGTGTGTGTGAGCTTGCAATTTGCAACTGTCAAGCCGCCTGTCAAGGTAAGTTGCGCCTAAAAATTTAAAATGCAACCGCAACGGAAGAGTAATGATGATGAATGCTAAAGTACGCAAATATCCTTCTACCTTGGGCACGCACACACGCAGGCGGCACAGGCACATTTCACTGTCAGATATGGGGGCTATAAAGCATTTTGGAGCCGCCAGGAGCCGCTGTCGTTGGCATTTATTTTTATTTCTGTTGCCACTTATGTTGGCCCGCATTTTGGCCATTTGGCAAGTCTTTCTTTCCTCTCGAGTGTTTCTCCACTTCCTTCTTTTTTTGGGTTTTAGGTTTCGGCGTTTCTTTTTTTTTGGCAACATATGCAAGTAATTTGATTAAATTATATAATTACAGGGCCAGACAGACGAGATGGGAAGATGAGAAGACGGTGCCTGACTTTGACGAACAGCAGCACGCAAAACGCCGCACCGCATTATGGCCAATGGCCATGGTTCCTGGTGTCGCGGTTAGCATTAACGTTAACGTCCATGTTAACTTGGTCGGTTGCACGCAAAGAAAAGAGATGATCCTTTAGAAACCACCTAACGGGCCAGGGAAATATTTAAACGAGAATTTATATTTTCATAGCCATTTCAATTAATTTAGTGTTCAGTTTAAAAGTAAAAAAGTCCTTGACCAGCCGAAATAAGACAACATATATCATTTCTTGTTTAAAACTTTTATTTAAAACTATATAGTTAATTGGGTTATCATACATATAGTCAGTTGTATAGTTTAAAAATTTTGATTACAAAAGAAATGGAAATGCGAAAAGTATTATTCTAGATGATTTATTTAGATTTAGACATATATTTTCAGGTATTAATATGTATTAAGCTTAAGAACGTTGATCACATTTCTCTCAGCATATCGTTGCCTGCGACACTCACTGCAGGCCGGGACTAGTGCAATTTGTATTTTCAAATAGCAACAAATAAGCACCGGGCACGGCCTACATCAGGTGACGTTTTAATGCAGCACTCCACTCTCATCTCTTGGGTCCACTTCTCGGCACTCCACTCACCTCTTTTGAGCCATGGCTATATCAATAAGCCAGTCGAGCCAAGCTGGAAAAAAAGGCCAGAGCCAGGAATGTCCAAGTGCCACATAAACACTATAATTACACGCACACATAGTCGATCCCATGACCGCATGGAGCTGTAATTTAATTAAGAAATATAGACGCATTAATAAAAGAAAGAAAAAAAAAGAAACGCACCTCTAGGCCCCGGGCCCCACCCAGTTTGGTCAAATGGAGATGTGCCTACTCAGACTTAATTTGGCATTAGCCGCGCTTGCTTCCCATTGTGGGTTCCGGTTTTGCTGGCCATATTTTATCCTGGGTATGAACGTCCCACAACATCGATCAGCAGCATCCTACTCCTCCCTGGATTCTGGGTGGCATAAGTGGGGACCAATAGGAATTTCATTGCAAGATTGGTATGGAAATTTTACTGGGGTGGTAAATCGTAGAGCATTTAAAGGCCTCCTCCAGTTGAACTGGTTTTGGGATTCATCCTTTTATCCCATTCGTGACAACATACAAAGCATCTGCGCTCAAGATGTACGTAAGTAGCTGCAAAGATAAGGGTGAAACGTGGGAGCTTTTTAAAGCTTTCGGTGGGGTGGTTCTTGGTCCCAAGAATAGTTATGATAATAAAGAATTAAGTTCTTCAGCAACATCTTGATGATTCAAATAGAAAAACATTGGATTTTCTTGTTACTCATCATCAAAATTTCAGCATCCAGTTCTTTAAACATCAGTTGAAATGATTTTTTTGTTAAATATTTTGGGGATATAAACCAATTGGGAACTTGTCAGGGTCTTGTCTGCACATTATGTAATCAGTAATTACATTGGGCTTGGCTGCAAGTATTGAGTATATGGGTTGGGGACTTAAAACTAGTAAAAAAATATATCATATTGGCAACCTAACAGTCTTTTTGTTTCAAAAACTGTTCAGTTGGTTGAATAATAAGACGTATTTTGCATTATATTGTTATAAAATGTATATATGGGCCCTTATATGGGATTTATATAGGATTCAATACCATTACAGTTGTGCATCTTAGAGATATAGGCGAGTACTACATTGCTTGTTTGCCGAATCTGAAATAATGATCAATTTTGGATGATTAGTTGGCCCGCTTCTGCTTCCGTTTCCGTTCCCGTGTCCCTCTGCCTTTAAAACAAAGCAAATGAGTGTATATTTTGGTTTGCCATTATTTGTTGATAAATGAAATGCTTTGGTCCTCCCATCCAGAAGACTTTTGAAAGGAGTACTTTATACAATATGTTAATGTAATAATCGAATCTGTCATTAGTGCGGCTATATTTATATAGATCTAGACATGCGTCCCTACCCGTAATTAAAAATTGCAACTTAAAATCTACTCGTCTTCCTCCTCCTGCGACTCGCTGCTCTGGTCGGCCGTATCGACTGGATCCGATTGATCCGGCTTCCTTTTGCTGCTGCTGCTGCCACTGTCCTCGTTACGCAGCGACGTCTGGACCAGTTCGCGGGTGAACTTCTGCACCAGACGCAGGGCTATGGTGGGCGACATATCGCACAGGGAGTGGACCATAAACTCGCCAAAGCCATGGAACTTGGCATAGGCCGGTGGCAAAGGCGCGGGATAGAAGGAAGGAAATGTGGATAAATGTTGCGACTCATCTGCTGCTGCCCTACTGCGCTTCGCCGGGTGCTCCTCAAGCTGTGCTCCCCGTTTGCCGCTGCTGCTCTTGTGAACAATGGGACTACTGGTGATGTACTCGGGCTGAACATTTTGCCGCCTTTGGTAGCTCTCTGCAAAGTGATTGTAGTTCTTGCCATTAGCCACATCGCTGCCGTTCAGCTGGCGTTGGTTCTTAATCTCATCGGAATTGTTTAGGGGAATCCTACAAAGAAGGCAAAAACGAGCAAAGAGTTGAAACGCGTTGGAGCGACAGAGAATAGCTCCTAACTTACCCAAGCACTGTGGTGACGGGCAGCGTCTGTTCGCAGTCAAAGATCTCGCTATCCTCCTCCATCTCGTCCTTCACGCTCATCATATGCCCATTGCTATCGCTCTCGTCCACCTCGTACTGCTCCTCGTCATCCTCCAGCTTGGACATGTTCTTGAAGCTGCGCCTGGGCCGTATGTGATCGCCCAGAAACTGGAGGCTCTCGAACAGCGGCCACTGCGACGCCTGGGTAGAGAGTCCATTTTCGACGCGCCGCTTCTCAATGTTGTAGCGGTTTCTCAGCGTAATCATGCGTTCCCTTAGGCTGGTGGCTACAAAAAGAAATTGTTATTAATCCCCGCCAGCTTCGGGTGCGTTTACACTCCTCACCATCGTAACCCAGCTTGTGGGAGATCTGTTCCCATTGTTGGGCCACATACAGCTTGTCCTTGAAACGCTTGTTGGTGCGATCGTATAATACTGGACGGGATCGGTACTCCCGAATCAAACCCAGATCGAACTCGCCCGTCTGGGCGTAGGTGGCCCTTGGTCGGCCACGCGCCTTGGGCAGCGATGGGGGATACAGGTGCGACAGGTTCTCCATACCCTCAGCTTCTTTGGCTCCTGCTGCTCCGGTTTCCACGTCGGTGCTGTCCTTTTTTAAATCACAAGATGATTCCATCTTAGTATATTTTTATTTTTTTTTTTTAGTTTTTAGTTTTCAGCTTGATGCTTAATGTTTCAATGATTTTGATTTTTTAAGCTAAAGCACACTGCTTAAAATAATTCAAGAAAAAAATATATATTAAAAAAAAACTGCCTTCAAGCGAAAGAATGGTGGAAACTCAAAACGGAAGATAATTGATGTTGGTCTTAAAATAAGAAACGAACAAGAAAATAAGCGAACCAAGCAAAGGGCACAAGGGAGAAACCATCTTGAGGATATACACACTAAAAACTAAGCAAATAAAAAAAGATATAAAAACTGGTAACTCTTCTTACCAACAAAAGAGAAATAAAAAGAAAAGGCTTTGCAAGCGATCTTCTATACTTCAGTACTATGGGCGCGCGGACTTTGGTCAGATGCTTCTTGATCGCAGAGATAAAACAATCACATTTAGTCTACTGAGGAACTCCGAGTGCGGTAAAAATATCCTTTCTATTAATTAATTATCCATAAAACTACGCTTGCAACATCGATAAACCGATAGATAGATAGATAGATAGGCGTTTCCATCCCTAATCTGCATCTGCTAGATACTTTTTACACAGCCGTTTACATGTATACACACGCGTGCGTAGGTGTGCGTGCCCTATCTCCGTCTCTTTCTCCGCCGCTTCCCTCTGTCGGCGTCGGCGTCAGCAGCGCAATAAAAACAAAGCCAGAGACTACCATAAAAATATCAAACTACATACAACAAAAACAAAAGTACAGAAACGCTACTGCTTGATATTAATTTTTAGCGCTGGCAGAGACGCCAACTATGTATTCGCCTTATAAAGTTTAAATAAACAATTGCACAAAACCAGGCGGCAGCAGCAAAACTACTAATTTATGATGTGCCAACGGAAGAAATAAACAATATAAAACTAAAAAATACATACATATATACATACAGAAAAAATAAATATTCAAACGTATATTATTTTTGGCACATTCCCGTGCTGCTTGAGCGTTAATTATAATTTTCTTAATTTATTTTTATAGATTTACTCACCTCGAAATATTCAAATTCAGATTCGCCTCCGTTTTGTATGTATTTTTATACCTATTAAGCGCGCGCTCTTATGTCTGATGGCGTCTGCTGGCTTTCTAGCTCGCTGGCTGCTAGTAGCTGTTACTTTAAAAAATCAATATAGACGTAAATAAATTAATTAAGATTGCCTGCGCAACACGACGGCGGCGGAGCAAAATATAATATCGCAGAGCTCTCAGTGGTTCCTCTCTCGCGCTGCTCAGTTAACACGCACAACTAGTCGCAGCAAAAATTTTTTAAACTGAAACAAAAAATTTAGTATTCGCAGCAAGAAAATTTTTTAAACTGAAAGAAAATATTTTTTATTTTTATTTTTCGAATTACGAACGGGAGTGTAAGGCAAGCGGCAAGAGAGGCGGCACTCACACACGCGCACCACATTCCCACCCTCTCTCTCACACACGCGCACCACACTCTCACCCTCTCTCTCACACAGGCGCCGAACCCCATGTAGTAGAGATGCGAGCGTGCATATAATTCTTTATCGCGTGACTACAGATTGCAGCGTGATAAAGAAATTACGTATCTCTCTTCCAGCCATAAAATATCTCATGGATATTAAGCCTAGTATTCAGAGAGTAATTCTGTTTGTGAGCACAAACAAATTTTTTGTTTAAGCTTAGGCGTTTATTTCTTATTCATGAAAACGTTGTTCTCTACTTATTTTTATAACGCAAACTGTACTTTGTTTTCGTCACTTAAAAACCACGAGCACATCTCTAATATGCCTTGGTTTATTGTTTATTTTAAATTTCGATAACTTGTAAAATGAAGCATTTATTTATTTATTTTTAGTATAAATAGCTATTCCATTTCCCCATACAATAGTTTATAATTTTAATTCCTCGTTTTTATAATAATGACATTTATTTTATTTTCGCGTTGTGTAAAAACATAAACAAACATATTTTACAAGAGAAAAAGGGAGAAAAAAATGTAAAATTGTTAGAAATTTTTCAACACAGAAACAGTTAGGTGGCATCACCGCGCTTTTTTAAATTTAGGTGGCAGCCCAAGAGGCGGCATAACAAAAGGGATGAAAAGTACCAAAGAGCGCGCGCATTTGTGAAATTTTTAAATTGTTGTGTGTATGTGTAAGTTATTTAAAAATTAAAATGTATTGCATTCGCAGAAACTCTGCAACTTTTTGCTTTATTTATTTAGGTAGTTTTATTAAAAATTATTTGTAAAATAATTCGTTAGAATTGTGGGTAAATTATTTATATATTTCTGAAAAACTCGAACATTTTTAGGAATATAAACTTTAAGACAACTCACCTGAATTTATATTGTTATATAAGCTTTGTCTTATAATTTATGTATGAGTCTTCGTGTTGCAAATTATGAGATCTGAAACGAAAATAAATTTTAATCAATACGACTTGAAATAAACTTTGTATATTATTTGTAAAATTAATACGCGATTTATGTTGATTTATACAAATCGCACATAGGCCGGGACAAGTGCAATGTTTAGTTTAAAATGCAAAACGTTGACACCTTCCCGTCCTACGGGAAATTCGTATTGAATTCGCAATATAAAGTTTCAGCAAGCAGCCGAAATATGTACATAAAAGTTGGAAGGAAAACATCCTTGATGCTGTGTACTCCAACAGGTAGGCAGGCAGGTAGACAAACAATGGGGGCAGCGATCAAAGACTGAAAAATCTCATATTTCAATAACAGAGAAACACACAAAAAAAAAACGATATGCAGCGATTCATATTAAATTTCCGCCCCTACTTGAATGTCCTTTGTGCGGGCAAGGATGGAGCGACCAACAATAGTCGCAGAAAATGATCCTCGGACAGGGAGTGGGATCCGATCCGATCGGATAGGATCAAGCGTTTTTGGGAGCAGGTAAAACTAAACTCTGGACAAAATCAAGCGTTAAATGAATTTACTTACGCCTCGCAGCATATTTGGGAAGAGGAAGCCGCAGGTCCCTGAGGACGGACGCGAGCTGCGGGGTCCATTAACAGTTGGCTAACATCAACAAAAATTTGAAATCCAAAGCGTGACAAATTCGTAGAAACCAGAAACGTTCGCCGGAGAGGCTGGCTGCTCGTCGAGCGGAAGAATTGCCAGGGCAGCAGAAAAGATCGCCCCCCCCCCCCCCCCCCCCCCCCTTGGGAAAAGCGGAGGAGAATCTTAAGCTGGCTCTCCATATGTGTGTTTTCCTTGGACGAGTTTCAGCCTCTCAGCGCATTTTGCTTATCTGCCCCACGATTGAGAGCCAGCAGAAACCAAAAAATAATAGTAATAATAATAAGATCGCAAGGGGAACCAGGGAGAAGCGAGGCTCTGCCTCGTATTTGTTTATTCCAGCGCTGCCGGCGGGGGCTTTCGTGGCCCAAGACGGCATTAGGTTTTAATGTTCCCCGCGACACAAACATAACCCGAAAAAAGAGACCAGCTCGTCGCTGCAATAAATTCATATTTATTTATTTTTGTTAGGCAAATACGCCCCCGACGGCACTCGGACTCTCTCCTGGCTCCGGGGCCCTCTTCCTCAGCAAGCCAATGAAAGGAACGGGCCCAGAAGAACCGACCCCAAGCTCGGTTTCTCGGCTTCGGGTCTGCGAGAACGGAAAGCGGAAACGCAAATAGACGCACGATAAAAAAAAGAACCCATGGTACGGCATGGGGAGAAAAGAAACAGAACGGCACATAAATTTGAAATAACTAATAATTCATTGAAAAAGCTTTCAGGGGACCGCGCCGGGCGCCGGGGATCGATCAGGGGCGATTCCAACTGGAGTAGAATCCATGGTCTGGCATGGCGGGGCGGAGCCAGAGCTGGCGGTGCTGGTGGTGCACAATATCGTGTAATAATATTTGCCTAAGCCAACAGCTGACAAGTCAGCAATAGTACACACTCCCTCCCGATATCGGCACAGCGATCGACAACAGTTCCCCAAAGGAATTGAAGGGGCTCTCGAGCACAAGCCAAGATGGGGGGTTTTATGGTGGTTTTATGCTTTGAGAGGGGTTAGGACTGAGATATAATAGCAAGGTTGCAATTTGCCTCGAAACATGCCACGGCATATGTACGAATTTGTGTTAATTGAAACGGAAATGCAATAAATCAAATACTCTGAGTTAATTGTTGGATTATTTCAGTAATTGTGTCTTGAAACTTTTTAAACATTTAAAGTTTACCCTGCAAAACAAGACCCTTTTTGAATCAATTGTTTTTTTTTTTCCTTAAAATGTCCAGTTTATTTTACACTTTTTTCTGTGTTCATATTTAGTATTTCCTATCTTTACTTTACTATCAATTTCAGCTTTATTATAAATTAAAGCCATTTAAACTGTAACTGCCATTTGCCTTTTAGCATTTTTTCTAATGCCAAACTTTCGTGGCTTCAAAAGATGTGCTCATTAAGGGCATTCACAGTTCGGTTTGTGGACCTTTCTCCTCTCCGCACATTTATGATGGCCATTTCCCCAGACTTGGCGCAAAGCCTGCCGTCTTTTTCGTTGCCCGTTGGTCTGTGTTCTAGTTTGAGTAGAATCATTTTTAATGACTCCGAGAGGCAGCAGCAGCGGCAGGAGCTGCGATGCCAAAGAAAGCATCGAAGGCTTCGACAGGGGAGAGATGGCAGCGAGGGATAAGTGAACGGGAATGGTCATGGATGGCGATGGCCATGACTTCCAGCCAAAAACAGTTTGCATTTCCCATTGTTGATGCGGCTGCTGCTGATGTATGTACTTGTTGCTTCTCCGAAAAAAGCAAATACAGTGGGACCTTTAAATATTGATTTAGACAAAGGACTGCTTAAGGATATATCCCAAATTAATGAGTTTAGGATTCCTAAATGGGAAACAGAATTGGTGCTGGGATGGTAAACATTAATAACTATTTTCTGAAAAAGATTTACAGTATGCTACAAACTAGGTTTTATTATTTTAAAACTCTGACAAATTTAAATATTTTATCAAATTAATATTTGAGATATTATTAAACCCCAAAGCAAATACAAAATTTTCAAGCATTAAAGACAGATGGGGCCTTAATTTTCTGATATTTAATATTTCCAGAGTTTATTTTTCCACTTTTCCAGACCATAGAATCCCCACTGTCTACCAGGAGATGGAGCGAGGGCAGCGCATAAAAATAACTGTATTAAATGGGCCCAGAACCAGGATCAGCAATGGGTTCTTGGCGGTAGAGAAAGAAAAGGTCTGAGAACCAAGCCGAGCCGGGCCGAACCTCCGCTCTTGGCTGTTACAATTTCCAGGCTCGGTTCATGCCTCGGAGTCGGCCAGGCCAGGCAGTGCTTTGGAGGAACCTGTTTTGGGCCAAAGCACTGAGCTTGGACCCCAGCCCAGGCCTTGGCCATATGGCAATCTAGCGTAAAAGGCGTTCCAGAGCTGGTGGGATTGGGCTGTGCCAGGCTGTCTCATCTGTTGTCTATTTGGCAGGCTGCAACTGCAGCGGCGGCGGCGGCGGCGGCGACGGCAACGTCTCTCCCGGTTGCAATTGCTGCGGGCCTGTTCGCAAGTGCAACATGTTGCCAGCAACATTTGTTGCAGCCACACTCGCAGATTTTGATTTGCCTCCATTTTTCCTTGCATTTCTTCTACTTTAACGAAATTCCTTCCCCCCTTTTTTCGGTTTGATTTGGTTTGTTTTTGCAGCAACTGCAGCGTAATCGAAATGCAATTAAGATGCGCCAGTGCCGGAGTGTTGCAGAACTTTTGACTCGCACTCACCGAGGAGCGAGCGAACGTGGCTGCAATTTATATTCCCGGACAGATTTTTAGAAAGTAGCAGAGGAGTTCGCGTCCAGAGGAGCCCCCAGACGCGAGCCAAGACTAAGAGCAAGACCAGCCCAGCAGAGTGCCATTCGAAAGGCGTTGACGTCGAGAGGTGAGCCGGGCTTAGAACGACGATCTGTGCGGATTGTGGACTCTGGATTCTGGCCAAGGCATGAGCTCTGGCTCGTATGTGTGGCATAATTAAAGGGTTACCATGGCCACGCCAATCTCCATTCGATATGTGGCGATCTCCTGGCCGCCTCCCCGCATCTTTTTTCTGTGAATTGTGTGGCTGATATGCATAACGGTGGTTTAATATGAGTTGGCGCACAAAGAGCAAGAGCTCCACAAGTGGGCATGTCTCCAGAGACTCAGCCACAACCCCTTTTCAAGCAGATCTCTGCACTGTGAAAAATAGTGTATAATAAATTCAGAAACGTTCTCTGCAAAAACAATTCTAAACTAAACAATTTTAACTAAATTTACTTCAACTGTTTTTCTCAATGTAAGAGGCCTCATCTATAAGTCCGAGCCCCACACTCATTTGGTTGTTATCGTTATGGCATAATATGGTCCACTCTCTCCCTGGACTCTGCGCACTCATCAGTCCAAATGGTCGGCCATCAGCGCGTCGTTTATTGGGGTTTCAGCTCGGCGAGTAGTTCTCCAATTGATTGCCCACATCTGTTCTGGCTGTGCCCCATCCTGGCCACAAGGAATCTCCGCCAGATCAGAAATTATTGTTCATTTCGAGCGGGTTTTTGAATGTGGCTTAAAAACTCAATGTGTGGAGGACAAGTCTTTTTTTTTTAATGGCGCAAACTCTAAATTTAAAAGCAGACGATTTGCCAATAAACAAATTTAATTATGAGGGTAGCAGACTCAAGAATGTGGTTAAGAACAGGTGTGGATTGGCTAACAATTTAAAAACATAAACTAACCAAGAAAGCACATTTATAATTTTTCTAATAAATAATTTACAATTTTTATTATTTTCTTGATGTCCATTAAAACCAATACTTTACAAATTATTCCATAAATTTACTTTGTAACCTCTTATAAAATCTCCAAGATTTCCATGCTAGCCATCTTCCTACCAACTTTAATCATTATTTTTGGTTAAATGTGCAACAACCAAATGTTATTATCCGCTAATTGCCAAATAGTTTGGCGTATCTCGCGTTAGCAGTGGCAGGCAGATTGGAGGCCAGAAGATCTGAGCCTGGAAGACGGCGCTCCAACAGCTCAATTACTTGCTGAGGCTGATGAAGAATCGGGCTTGTTGCCAAGGAGTTGTTCGGGTTAATAGCTAATGATCTGCGGCAAATATGCGCCATTTTAATCCCCTCACCCGGTTCCTCCGATTCCGCGGAGCTAACCCAATGAAGCCAAGTTCTCACACAAATTAAAATTGCTATTCGTTTTTTGTTTTTTGTTTTTTTGGGAGTTTCTACGCAAATGTGTAGAGGGGATGGATTGGATGCTCCAAATGGAATCTCTTTGCTAAAGAATTTAAGCCTCCGATTTCGCAGAGGAGAAACCGAGCCACGAAAAAAAACAAATGGTAAGAGCTAAGCAAATTTTAAGCTTGTGGGGCTTCATAGTTATATGGGGCATCGTCGTCCGCATGTGTGTATGGTCCGTGTTAGGTATTCGATAGCGCCAATTTGATATGGCGGCCAAGGAGCACAAATTAAGTTTCCCAGAAACAAGCCATGCAAAGAAAAAAAAGCGGAATACTACCTGAACTGAGAAGAATCTACCTCCATCCCTCCCTCCTTCCCGTCGTCATCTCTAAGCTAAGCCATCTTCCTTGGGTTTGGTGTTTTATGTCCGCTCAGATCGTAAAGCAGTTAGCAACGCCATAAGGAAGAGAATCTCTCAAAAAGAAAGTTGGCAAATAAAGTACGTAAAATGCCTTGAATGGAGAAAGAAAAGCCAACGAATAAGATGTTGCGGCAGGAACTTTATTTTTTAATGCCCGCCAGATAGTAGTTAAAAAATTCGAAATTAATGAGTAGTAAAAGCGAAACGGCCGACCGGCAGAAGATGCTCTCAAAGGCCGCAGCATCCAAATCAATATCCAATCATTAATCGTTAACTAATTCCGTGAATTCTGGGCTCCTCTCCTCTCGAGTGTGGACACTCGACAGAGTCCCCAGCTCCTTGGTCGTCGTCTGGCTTTTGCCCCATTTACCAAGTTCCAAAAACGCAACCAGACATGCCACACTAAAGACATATATTTATGCCCCGAAAGCAACTTTTGGCGTATTTAGAACAGCAACAACAAACAGCTTGGAAAAAACAGAAATATCAAGATAAAAATATTTTTCGGTCGGCCCTTTTCGGCTTGATCTTGGACAGTGGCTCTGCACAGCAAGAAAAAGGGATTTGGGTTTTGTAAAAGAAAGTAAAAAATATCATTAAAGTTCTCTTTAATTTTACTTTATAAATATATTTTTTTTAAATTTGATTTAAACCAGAATTTAGCAGAAAATATGTACATATTTTACATCCTCCAAATGGTTATTATATTTTCCTAAAACTCCTTTTTTTCCCATCTGTATTTGCTCGCCTAAACCAAGTATTTACTGATTGTTGCCTTTTTGTTGTTATCGTTCGATGGCGCGTCTGAAGTCTGGGATTCGTTTCTTTTGGGCCCTCTTCAGGGATCTTCTACTGGATCTCCTCGGGACTCCGATTCCGCCGCACACGCGTTTTGAATTCGATTTGCCGATTTCGGCGTTTGCTTCTTGGGCCAAATCAACAACAACAACAACAATCGACGACCATGAAACAATTTTATATTTTTGTGCAGAAAAAAAAAGATCAATAAAATTTTACCGACAACTGTATTTGGTTCAGACCGAAGCAGAGAAGACCCTAAAATTAGTGACCAAATTGTCAAGAGGGGAAATGGGAATCTGAGGGTTTAGGGGGCCCCTTTTTTGGTTACAGAAATCAGTTGAAAAATATAAAAATTGGAGCACAAGCTGGAGAGAATGTGAAGCCGAAAGTGCGAAGATGAAATATTTGGGGAAGTTGGGGACTGCCTCTCCCAAAAGAGTGAAGCTGTAAGCTGACAATTGGGGTTATGTTTGAGAAATTGATAAATTAATTTATGAGATTTTCAAATTTTGGGTAAGGGATAGTAGATTTTCGTTTTAAATTTGAAAAAAAAATATAAGAAATAGGGAAATCTAGAATAAGGATGAGTGAAATTGAAACTCACCTCTAAAAAATACTTTTACAGATGAGGCATTCCTTGGAAAATGGTAAATTAATTTATAGAAATATTTAAGATTTATCCAGGCAATATTTCCAAATATTTTGTAGTCCAATTTCGTTTCCTTTCGAATTTTCTGCTTTTAAGAACTGCCTGCGAACCGAAAAAAAACAAACACAAAAAGAAAGCTCTTAGTTCCAGGGAAAACTGAAGAATTAAAAGAAAAGAGGGAAGCGGAGGAGCACCGTTCCTGCAGAATCCATGGCTGGAAAAGGTGCACCGCCAATTCCCAGAAGTGAGAGCATGTGGGAGGCAAATGTGGAGAGGGGGCAAGGAGGGGGGAGGAGGAGCCGTCACTAATGAATTTGTATGCACAAACCGCAATGATTTGGCACAAAAACAAAAGCAACAGTAACGGAAATGGAAATGGAAACAAGGATCAGGACTGGCAAGAGGCGGCCGCCGAGCAACAGAAACATTATTCGAAATTAGTGCAGACAGCCGAAAAACGCACCTTTTATGTTCCTTTTCAGCCTCTCAACATTTTACGATTATTCCCAGTTTCGTTTCGTTTCTGTTTCTGCGATTTTTGATTTATGCAAAAGCAATAAAAATTATTATAATGAAGGCGCTGACATGGCTGATGGTCAGAGCAAAAATCGCAAGCGAAGAGAAGAGCTGGCGACACGTGATTATGGTGGGAATGAGGGAGGAACAGGAGGTGGAGCAAGAGGCGACGATGACGATGCTGTTGTTCCTTGTCCGTTACTTTTTCTCGCCCCCCCTCCCCAAGACTCCCTCGAGCTGGCCTGTCTCTGGGGTAAAACATCATGAAGCTCGCGGCGAGGAAAATGAGTCAGAGTGTTTGTTTCGACTTCTGCACAAAGAAGTGCTTCTTATTTCTGCCGCTCTCCCCAAAAGCACATGTAAGTAAATCATAAGGCGACAGGAAAATCGCCATTTTCGCAGCATTTTAGGAGAACGTCGCTGGCTCCAACTATTTGATGGTCGTCAGCAAACATAAATGCTCTGCCTCGCACTTTGGCTTTTGGTAATTATCTCTGGAGAGTTAGTTGGCTGCTGCTGCACCCAAAAGCGGTTGAGCATAAAAAAAGCAACGGCACTTTTATAGCTAGCCGAGGAGGAGATTACCTTTTGGGAGTTCGGGAGGAGCAGAGGGAGGAGGAGGAGGAGGAGGAGGAGGAGTCTGCGCCAAAAAGTTGAGCAGAACTCTCTGCTCGCGAAAAGAGTGGGCGAGGAAGAGAGATCCCCGAAGATGATACACAAGCAATCAAAAGAAATGCAACGGCCTGCATCCTCCTTCTCCGCCCATCTCACTTGACTTGCCTTGCCTTGCCTTGCTCCTGCCTTGCCGATGCACCGTTACGCGAAGTTGAGCGCGGGTTCAAGATCACCGCACCCAGAGTTTAAATGCTGTTTTCGGCACATTCTTTGCCTGGCTGTTATGCACTTTACACAGAGATTCCTTTCGGAATTTTGTTTCTTTCGTTTCTCTTGTTTGTTTTTTTATGCACATTTGGGGGGGTTAACAAATAAAATAGCGCGCGCACTCAAACTCACCGACAGACAAACACTTGAGCACTGTTCAACGCACCACGATCATCGCTCAAAGATCGTTGTGCCAAGGGCTTTAACTTCCTCGATCGGCCAGGAGTTGGCCACTATTTTCACTACTTCTTTTCAGAGAGAGGATTTTCTTTTGCAACCGTCGCCGCCGACGGATTGCGCGCAATTGATTTGAACTCGCGCGGCAGCTCAGCTCGTAAGCCGCGCTAGTGTGACCGGGCGGGACTAAGAAAAATCCCATTTCCGTTACAAAAAAAGAGTGGTGAAAAGGGGGTGGGTTTAACGTTTTAAAACTACATAAAGTGAGAAAAAATAAATACATAATGTTGTGATATTTAATTAAGCAAAATCTAATCTTTTGACGTAAAGAAAATCGTGTGACTAAGCCTGCATCGAATCAAGAAAGAAATAGAGAGAGAAACTATTTTCTCAGCTCCAAAGCCGAGCTCAGCAGCAGAGAACTTGGTTTTTACCTAAAGGTTTTTTTCTCAAATCCTTCGCCGAAATTGATATACTCTCCCGAAAGCAAAGGAAAATTCTAGTATGATGATAAATGATGTTGACGATTGTTGTACAGGAATAAAAGAAAATAAAGAATTTTAGAAAAGCCTCTTTTACTATTTGCTTACTAAATAAAATTAATACAATTTTGAACCCAAAAAGCTTATTTATTTTATAATGTGAAATTCTGTAAATGTTCCTTAATATGAGAGTTAGTCACGTAATAAATTTTTAAATAACAAATTATTAGACAAGGCTTACTATAATTCAAAAATAAATAAATTCTCAAATATTTATTTAAATTTTGCTATAAATAATCTTATTAGTTTTACAGGATTTATTTCATAACGCAAAAAATTGTGAAGCTTCACTATAATTTAGTATGTTAACGATCTTAAAATTAAGAGTTCGAAATTCCACAGGTTCCCAGGATCTTGTCTGCAGACTGCTCATTGCATTTCCTTAAACCCAAGCTCTTGTATCCTTCTCAAAACAGTAGAATATCCTCTCCACAAAATACCCAAACTAAAGCGAAAATTAAAATAATGCTTTAAGCCAAAAAAAATGTGGTCGGGCCAGTAAGACGCTGCCGACTAATGATCGCCCAAAGCTGTTGTCCCGGTAAAAGTTGTGAACCTTGGGCCCTGGGGACAACTCCATTAGGCGGCCCACATTCGTTGGCTACTGAAGCCGAGTTGGCTTCAATCTTCAATGGGAGAGCAGGTGCATCGATCGAGAGTCGCGAGAAAAGTTGCGGCGCGTGGCTAGAGATCGAAACAAAAATAATAAAAAACAGCAAAAAAAAAGAAACAGAAGGCTCGAGGTGAAACCAGCATATCCTCGCTTCAGGAGAATCGAAAACAGGCACGAGGCATTTTCAGACACATCTGGATGGACTTAATGGTGACACCTCGACAGCTTAGCTAGGTGCCTATTGGATCTGGATTTAGGGAATTTTGTAATAAATATTTGTAAATATTTTTAATATTATTTCCTGAGTAAAAGATATCTTTAGAACTTCAAATTCAATATCTGTGTATCTTTTTTTGCTGAGTATCGAATTGAAATTGTTTTGAGAGCAGGGGAAGGCAATTTAGCATAACTGAAAGCCAAACTGAGATCGGCGGCGGGCAAAAGGCATCATTAAACACATTAACAGACGGCGGACGATGGCGATGGCAGGTGATGCCAAAAGAGACAGGTTGACTAACTGACTGAGTGAGTGTGTGAACAACTGCCTGACTGTCTGAAGGACTGCCCGAAGGAGCGAATGCGTGAGTGTTCCAGTGGCGATGCCAAATGGCAGCAACTGTACAGAACTTGCTTGAATTGTTGGGGACTTTTAATGGGCTTAGCCCGTGCCTGCGGCTCTCTCCTGCTCTCTGTGACTTGCCGGCTGCTTCGCACTCGTTTATTAATTCAAAGGATGCGCCACAGGACATCTGCCGAGTGCCAGTTGTGGTATCCCCTTGCCAAGTTAGTCTTAACCCTAAAGCACTAAATATACCATTAACTAATCAGTAGAATTTGAAAACAAATCCGTAAGATATCTTTTAGATAGTATTTAATCATTTGAACTGCAAAACACATCCTCAAGATATAATATCTGATCAATTTTGGGACCATTTTGGAGCTAAAGTAGCGTTTCGTCCTGTATATTTCCCATGAAAGCTTAAGGACATGCACTAAGTGGTCCTTTTGTGACTGAATTTTCGACGATAATAATTAAATTAAAAAAAAAACTTAAAGAATAGCTTTCTTGGGCGCAAATGAAATGTGGACTTGGCTAGATTGAATTGTCTGTCAAGGATAAAAAAACATAAAACCAAACGTTTAAAAGAATAACAAAGTTCGAGGGTAAATTGCTATTTTGTTATTATTAAATGTTTCAATTTTAAAGCCCCTTTTCGTATGTTTTCTTTAGTGGGTTAAGCTTCAAAGTTCGTGACGCAGCTGTACCTTCACTGCCATCGATCCTTGTGATCCTTGCGCCTTACGCACTCCATTTCTTAATATTTCTCTCCTTCGGTGCCTCTGGTTCTTTCTCGTTCTTTTCATCTCCTCCTTCCGCTTCCCTGCATTTCTAATCTCTATTGTCTGGCTCTGAGCAGCAGCAGCAGCAGGAGAAGGAGCAGCAGAGGTAGCAGCGGAGGCCAAGCATCCAGCGGCGAAACTAGTTTACCTCTCTGAGAACCAGTAACGGCACAAAGGCGCTGCCTCATAGTCCTGCCCCCTCCCCCTCTAGCATTCCGTTTTCCATTTCTTTCCCTTTGCAACCGTTGGAAATTATGTTTTGATTTCTTGCAGTTTTTCCTAACGAACCATGCCAAATTTTCTAATCTCGACAAGAATGTCTTCACACCCATGTTGACGAGTGAAAAAAATAGAAGGGGAAGGGGGGGAAAAAGCATAGGAGTTGGAATTTTCCCGCCCTATTACATTATCGTTTACACGGCACCACCCCGAATGCCGATCATGTTCTATGGGGACCTTCCCCTGATCCTCTGTCGCTTCTTGGGTTTGCCCTCTGGCCCATTAAACAACCGTCGAACGGCTTTATTAATTTCCTGTAATTTGTTTATGCTTTCAAAGCAATTTATTTGCCACATGCGGCTGACGCATTTTCACCCAGAGGGGAACTAAGGGGTTAAGGTTAAGTGCGGCACGCAAAAAAAAAGAAAACAACAATAATATATTAATATTTGAAATTGTTTACTTATTATACTTGCAATAAAATAAATTTAAAGCAATAAAATAAAAACTTTAAAGAAATGAACTCATTTGATGAATGATTTATGAGACTCAAAATACATTTTAAAATTCAATTTATTAAACTGCTTCTGAGGGATTTAAATCCTATTTACATTCCAAGTGAGAATGTGTTTCTAAATACACTTGTTTCAGGCAACCAATAAACCATAACTTTAATTTAGAATTAATTAAAGTAAAAATAAGAACCTAAATAATTGTTTTTCATTATTTATTTTAAAGCTCGGTCTATAGCCATTATTTTATAATTATTTTCCTTATAAACAACAGACTTTAAACCTTTATCTTTTCTGTAATACATCAGAGACATGCTCATAAAAATATAGCCATTATTTTATAATTATTTTCTTTATAAACAACACTCTTTAAACCTTTATCTCTCCTGTAATACATCAGAGACATGCTCATAAAAATATAGCTACATTTATTAATAAAGTTTAATAAAGTTATAAATCTCAAGACAAAACATAAAATTGACATTGATCTACAACTGCTGAAAAGAGGCTGAGAACCCTTTTTTGTTTCTCACCGAAGCCAAAAAATGAGAACCGAAGGAAATTTTCAATATAATTTTTGGCAATCGTTACGCTCGTTGTTTTTTTTGTTGGCAGATCAACTTTATGACCGCAAAAGGCCAAAACAAATAAAATCGGACAAGAGAACAGCCTGGTGAACGATTGCAAATTACAAGCCCGATTCTGCTGGGAAGCGCCTGCTGCAAAGTGCATCTTTTGCAAATGCTTTAAGGTTAAGGTACGAGTATCTCCACGGGATCAGGAGACCAGGCTGCCATGTCGTTTGGGCCATGTTTTTGACCATTCGCAACGGCAGCTGCTTCTTTGCGGCTCTGTCGTCATTACGAAAAGGAAGCTAAAGACAAACGGATATGCGCCGCACATCAAGCAACTGCTTTTTGCTGCCCTGCGTTTCATTTTCATTTTTTTTTCGGCGGTTATTGCATTGCTTTTTGGGCTTTTTACTTCTTGGGCGAAAAATAAATTGTGCGACAGGTGCGACAACGACAGCAGCCGAGCAAGATGCACTGCATCTGGTGGTGGGAGAGGCATACACATGAAAAATAAATGGATGGATAGCTCTCAATAGCCTTTGAATAATAATAAACGAGGGACTATATTAAGAATATTTTAAACTAAAACTCGGGGAATAATAAATGTCTTGAGTTATTATGATCATGAATTCCAGAATGAATTAAATAATAAAGTACGTTTCTATTTCTTCGCTCTATTTTTTGAATTTCCGGTTAATTAAAACTCTATCTTTTATGGAATATATTAAATAATTTATATTTATTTATAATTTTTATTTATTAAACCAAATTTGGGAATTTTTCCGCCTGTGCAGTTAACCCATGGAAACCCCAGGAGAGCTTTTTGTGTGGGAGCGAAGCTTTGGATGCGATTTTCGGTTTCTTGTTTTTGGTTTTCGGTTTATTGTGTCTGCTGGTTTTTGGGTACTTTACAGCTGCGCCATCGATAATTGCCAGGAGGCCTTACATGGACCAAGAAGATGCAGATCAGGACGTTGCCGCAGCTGTTACTTCCGCTCGAATGGATTGGAATGGAAGCTGTAAGGGATTCACCTCTCCCACTCCAACTCCGGACGATTGGCGATCGACGACGTTCGCTGAGATCCTTCATCGATCCCTTTTCTAACTCTAATCCGGCAGACGAGCCGCAGACAGAGAATCCGCTGCTACCTGTACCTGTTACTGAGCCTGTTTCCGAGCCCGTTCCTGAGCCTGTCTGTTCGCCGATATTTATTTTGATCCGTTGCGGTGATCTACATGCATGAGCGAACCCACGAGATCCTATTGAATTAATGTGCGGCATTAGCCAACAGGTTTTGGCTGGGCAAACCCTTGCATGTGTGTATACACAGCTCGCTCACGTAGCTAATGGTGTCCTAAATAACAGGTGTGGAGCGATCAGTTCCACTGGTGATCCTTGCCCCGATTCCGGAGCACCGATTCCTGGTAGAGCGACAGGCCCACCCGAGCACGTAGCGAATCGATGAGGCCTGTATTTCGGGCCAAAGATCTCTTTACCAGAAGATCCAAGAGTACAGTCGCGATCGGTGGTCGGTGGTCGAAAGCAAGTAAACAGGGCCAAATGGCAGATGTTTGCATATCGCCAAAAGATCGGTCAGCATTTCTTCTCATCCCCTCTCACTTTTTGTTGTTCATATTTTGCATTTGCAACTGCAAACACGACTGCAGAAAGGAAAGAAACCAAGACGAAAAACAACATTTGGGCACAAAGACTGAACAGAGACAAAAGGACACTGGTCCTGCACATCCTGCCGTGATTTACGGTCTCAAAAATGATCGATCTCGAGCGGAAAACAAATGTACTTGCGGCTTAGGACCCGAAAAGGACAAAAACACCAAAGGAACATTAACATGCCCTGCCCAGGGGATCCTTTATCCTTTATCCCTTATCCTGGTATCATACATTTTTAAGTCTTGCGCAAGACTGAATTTCACGACTCATTTGAGCCAAGGTGAAAGCGTCTCTTTGATCGATCTCCGGCAATTTGCCATCTCTTGGCCATGTGCAATGAAGTTGTTAGCGCGAATAACCCTCCTTCGGGGCAACGGCTGCAGTTCTTCATCGATCGATCGATGGTGTGCAAATTTGGCATGATCACTTATACGGGTGTTACACATCGATCTAAGCGCGAAATCTTTTAGTTGCGAGATGTATTGAGGCAATAAATCATGAGGCACTGGGGATAAGCTGACAAGATCAGCGAAAGACCTGAGCTTGAGAGTGCGCGGATTAGGTAACAGGCAGCGGGGATTAGGGCTGAGCTGTGTCAGGGATCAGTTGGGAACACGAATCTCTCCTAATGACCAGAGATCCCTGCGGGTTTATAAACCTGAAATGAGCAAGATTAGCTGGAGAGACAAAGGGATGCCTAAATAGTAAACATAAACTAATAGAAGCCAAATCAGACTTTGCTTTTGCAAGAATATTTTTCTTGTTTATTTCTTGCGATAAAGGCAATATTTCGTTAAATATCTGTATAATTTCAAGCTCAGCAGGTGTCAATGAACTTGAGCTAAATGTGGAGGTGAAGTTTTCCCCATTCCTAAAACAGAATCCGATGCAGCCTCCGCCTGAGATCTCCCCTCCAAACCTGAACTCCCCTCCATCGGCTCCACTGTCTTACGAGGACTGATCCGGCTGTTTGCACTGCGATCGCCTGTGTTTGTTCAATAAAAACAAAACTTCGACTTAAACTCGACAAAAATGTAACAGAAATTGTATTTGCAGTGACTTGAAAACAAATCAAGCGATCGAAATGGGCTGCGAATGCAGATGGAGATGTGAAATCCTTTATTTCTTCTGTATTTTATTTATTTATTTTCAGCGTTTTGGTTTCCTCAAGGGCGGTGCATCATCATTAAGCACAAAATGTTGAAAATTTATGAAGATTTGCTCGAGAAATAAAGGCGGCGAAAAGAGAAAATGCCGCCGATTATCGGGGCTTTTGTTTTTTTTTTTCGTCGGACAGAGATTTAAAAACTTCCGGTTTTTACAATACAACACATTCGATCGTCGTAATTTGATATGTTTATGCGATTCCGGGCGTTTCGCATAAACTTGGCAAAAATAAGAGACAAAACAGCAACAGCTGCCAGGAGCTTTTTGGGATGATCACGACGATCATCTCCTGTTCCCCGCATCCTGTTCCTTGTCTTCGCTCCTTCCCGGGCGGCCCTGTTACAATCGCAGACAATTAAGCGGAAATGCGATATGAGAAATGTTGCACTGCTCTGGATTTGAATGCGAATGCATTTGTTGATTCTTCCAGAAAGGAGGCATAATTATGCCCACAAAAGACGCAAAACCAAACTGAGGCCTACCCAAATCAAGCGCACAACAAACAGCCGAGGGATAGGATGTGTACGTGGACGGGGACAAGGACAAGGACAGCGTTAAGAACAAGGACAAGGACAAGGGCTGGGCCAAGGACAGGAACTGGGAAAATCCAGCGTGAGAATACCTCAACGACGCAGTTGTATTTGGGAGCAGGACTACGCAAAAGATTTTTCTCTGGTATCCACCGAAAGCAGCATCACAGCTTCAGTACACTGTGAGAAAAGAGAAACCAAGCTTTATAGTTCCTAATGGAGAATAATATAAAGGGATGTGTATATGACAAGATCCCTCAGAAATTAATAAAAAAATATTAAGAAAACTATATGCAAAAGTGATATTATTATGTTATTTTCAGTGTACCATCCTGTCACCGAACTACCCCATAAAGGGAGAGCAGCAACAGGGGGGGAGGAAGGCGCAGAGTGCCACCCCATTTCCGGCCTTTCGATGCTATTGTGCGTTGGGGTTGCATAAATTATACAAAACAATGTTGGAACACACATATATTTTTTATATGAATCTGCCAAGGATCAAAATCGAAGTGCGTAGTTCTTTCAATTGCTTTTCAAACTAGGTTTTACGCGCTTTTAAGCGATTTTCGGTACAGTTTCTCTGATTTGAGCAGTTGGTGGAGAGCAGGAGCTTGTTTTTAATATCTTTCAGTTGAAATTGTTTCGCTTATACACTTGAAGAAAAGGAATGAGTATTACCCATAAGACGAAAATAAGATAAAATTAATTTGAACTTATTTTAGTAATTTTAAAGTGTATTAAAGCTAAGCTAAGTTTCCTTAAGTAAAACTTTTTTATTACTATTAAGACTAAATGGTTATTATCTTTACATCAAAGGATCATTCCTATTACCCTTATTTTTTCTGAATTTTTAAGGACACTTAAATTCCTGCAGTGTATCCTACTGACTAAGGTCTAATTCAAAAGCCACCCCAAGTTTTTTGGCAACCCAAAAAGAAGGTTACCAGGCAAGTTGCGAATGTAAGTCGCAATAAATGTTCCAGGTTTTCTACTTTGGCGAGTTTATGGAAGGATGAGCAAACGGAATGCGCAATTTGCCAGCCGATTTTCAGAAAGGATTATACGCAGCCCAAAGGCGAGCACGCAATTATAATGCTAAAAGGGGATTTCAGGATCGAAGCAAGCATTTGAGTTAATATGCTTTGGGCTTTGCTCTAACATATATTTAAAAAATATGAAATAAATATATTCTTTATAAAATAAATATAAATAAATAAGAGTTTATAATAAAGTCATTAGAAAGTTAAGTTATTGAAATTTTAAAAACTTATTAAAACAATTTGATGAACTCTTTTTTTAATGAAAATATTTGGCCTTTAATATTATGTAATATCTACTAATTGTTCATTCCATTTACCATTCACTACCTTTCTTAAAAAAACTAAGGAAATTCGAACCTTTTTTTGGTTTAACTTCTCTACCGTATACATTCCTTAATTTCCCCACAATCCTTGAAACAATTTTGAAATCAGAAACTTTTTGACTCGAGATTTTCCATTTCTTCAATCTCCATATCATAACAATTTAATTTCGATCCGCTGGAATACATCATAAATATGTGTAGTTATTACAAAAGCACTCGTTAGCGAATCAGTTTTCACTTAATTTCGAAGGGTATTTCGATGCCTCAGCAGCGTCTTGGAATCTCTCTTTTCCGGGGTGTTGCCTTGTTTGAAATTTTTGGGGTTGGCGAGGCTTATATTATTCTTCTATGTACATATATCGAGGAGGACAACAAAGGCCACGGATAAGGGATCGTTGGTGCGGCTCAAGGACAACGGGATCGAGTTCCATTGCATGCCAGGACATGCTGCTACCACCACCGGGGAAAGTAGAGAAGCACACACAATGGGCGGCGGAATTATGAAATAATAATCAAGTAGGGCATAATCATAATGCCGTAACCTTGATGCAAAGGTAAACAATAATTAAGCCGGGCTGCGGGGATCTTCTGTTTAGAAAAAAATAGGCTTGCCAGGGGGAAGGAATAGCCATCCCGATACCGAGATCGCTATCCCGGATCACAATCACCATCACACACGTGTTGCTTCCACCCGGACAGAGTTAATCCGCTGACGCAGGATCGAGGACGCCTCGATTCTGAACAGGGACATTCGAAATTAAAAACAACTGGCAGCTGCTGCTCTCTAACTCCTTCATCATCGTCGCCGTCGCCGTCGTCTTGGTCCTTATTCGATTTCCCTGCGTCTTGACTTCGGAGCAGCTGCATCAGCACACGTGCCAAGGTGAGTCAGCGGGAACTGGATCACAGGACAGGATCCCTGAGGACAGGGATTGGAAACAGAGGGAGCCGAAATGGGAGCATTGGCGGTGTATGGGCAAAGTAGCTATTATCCTGCAGCCATTTTCAAGTTAACCCTTTGAGAGTTCTTTCTTTTTTTTTCTTCTGTTATTAATTATTATCAATTAATAGTAATAGCAAAATAATTACTTTTGTTGTGTAAACTTCAAGTATTTTAAATGGTAATAAATAAGCATTAAAGATTATTTCTGCTGAGAAGATGTTATGTGCCTCACGGATAGTATGTTAATATGAAAAAGCCCTAGCTTCTGAGTCCCTAATGGGTTAATTTGTAACCTGGCCAAGGATACCCGTAGGTAATTCCAAGCAGCAGCTGCTGCGGCTCTTGTTGCGTGTGTCGATCACGACATTTATCTGTTTAACGGCGGCGGCTGTTGCTGCTATTTTGTTTTCTTGCCATCCTGCCACATTGCCAGGACAATTGGCAACCAGTTTGCGCCCTAAGCTTGCGAGTCCTTTGTCCTTTTCAAGAAAGCTGCCAGGCTGCGGCAGCAACCAGATCAGATCCGACCAGAAACAACAGATGTTTTATTTTCGCGTTAAGGAACGTGTTTCCAAACATGATTTATGGCTCGACTGCTCCGCGTTAGAGGGCCTCGTGGAATGGAAAGGAATCCTCCAAGACGCGGAGAGCGACAGGGAGAGGGTCTCATTATTGTTTCCATTGACCAGCTGCCAGGGACAGCGACAGCGGCAGCGGTGGCGGCATCTTGGGTCTCCAGAAGAGGACCGGCAACCCAGGAACCGGTCTAAGGCGATCCCATACGATCGCTCTGCCGCTCTTTGTGTCGTTTTTATGGCGTGTTATGATTTCGTATTACAATTAGCCGGCACAAAAGGCACACGGCTGCTGCCTATTTTGGGCTGTCAATTGTTTTGTGCCTACGGAAAGTACCTATAAAATCGAGGAAGGGTATCCGTACCATAAACAACAACGAATTCCCCGACCATGGCAGCGCATTAAACTTGTCAAAATTGCAGTTAAGCAGACATTAGATTTGTCTGAGTGTTGATTGACTACTTCATTAGCTGGGCTCCTGATGGAGCAGACCAAGCAAGGTGTTTTCCCCTACCTCGGGACACTCGGCAAAAATCTTCATCGCAGCTTAGAATGCTAAGCGTGGCTAATAATGAGTAACTAAATGGTTAATAATGGGAAGTTGGCATCAAAGTAATTCTGGTTTTAGAAAGTTAAAGTATCTTTCAGTTAGAAGTTTAAAGCAATAATTATCATTTAAACTCCGATAAACCAAGCATATTGAAAGAGATTAGAAAAGCTCAATAAAAGAGATATTATAAATAAGATACAAATTGGATAAACCCATTAAATAGTCGCAGTTGATGGTGAAGATAGAAATTCCTCTTTAACCATTGAGTAGCTTATCGAATTTATATAAAAATATGTTTATAGCAAATTTTAAATTTGACATGCAATTAAATTAAATTAAACTGAATGTTATGCTTAAAGATTTGCATTTTTTACAAGTGCAGCTTGATCCCGATCAGTCTGGAATTGGACAGGAGACGGAACAGGAGCACACACACCTCCCGGCAGCACTTAAGAGAAATAACTTAAACACCTATCGACAGCAGCCAGCAGCCCAGGCAGCGGCTGGCACGACTAGTCCCCAGCTAGACGCATTTTCAATTAGTTCTAAATCACAACTAATTGAATTCATTCCAGAGCCTGCATCCCTGCGCATCGCGATTGCCATCAAGGCAATCTTATCTTAACAGTTATGATGTCCGTGTGGCTTGTGTCCGCCTATTTTGGCATTCTTAGCCGAAATTTATTGACAAAATTTGCAACACAGATTGCCAGTTAGCGGGGCGAAGGGGGAGCCTTTAAACCAGGTGAGCCGCATGCGGAGGAAGCTACATAACCAGTAGCCCAGTAGGCAGAACCTGCCACTGTCTAATTCAGAGAATGCAGTCAGCGAAAAGTAAATATTTTATGAAAAAGAAGTACTATTAGTGAAATGTGTGAAAGAAACACAAAAAGTACACTTTAATTAGCATTATTTATGGGGGAGAAATGTATTTATCTTTTCTTATGATTTCTAATAAAATTAAATTTAATTTTATCAAGATATTTATATTATAGGACCCAAATTTGTTTTCAATTGATTTTCCATTCACAGCGATTTCTTGGGAAATTTCTGTATCTTTCATTTTACACTACATTTAAAATGTTTCAAAAAATATTAAAGAACTTTTATGTATGGCTTTAAATAAACTCAATTCTACAAATTCAAGAACGGCAAATCACTTCTTTTGGTCAAGTGTGGACGATGGACTGGGAGGCCCATCTTCTGGCAGAACCGCTGCCGCCGGCATATGTGAAATCTATGGTCGTGATGCCTGGCTAGCTGACTGCCTGACTGCAAAGTCATAATAAATGGAGCACACTCCGGCTCCATGTTGCAATGGTGGCGGCGGCGGCGGCGCATGCAAAAAAGATCGGGGCAGATCGGGCGAAAGGCAGCGATTGTCCAGAGATTGCTGGGACAAGTGGCGCTGCCTTAAAATCGCTGTAAAGCAACGGCTAAAATGGGAATCAGGAAGCAAACATGGACTTTCTTTTTTTTCTATTCCTTTTTCTTTTTGAAAGTCAAACGGTTGCCGCCCTTTGGCCAAACAAAACGGAGATAATAATAATAAAAACAAAATATAATAATATTTGTATATTTATTAATTTATAAATAGTAAGAGAATTCAATTTCCATTCTGTAATAAATAATATATATATTACACATTTAAGTAAAATATAAATTCGAGTTTGAATTCGAGTTAAAGGCTTTCCATTGGTTTACTTAAAAAAACGGTTACTTTTTGTTCACTTACGTAATTTGATTACGTTTGTTAATTTGAGTGAGACCAGTTGCAAGAAATAGAAAATCTTCCTTTCTGGCGGATTTCAAAATAATACAAGGAAAGCTTGGTGGGCACACTGCACGAATTGTCGCGAATCGAATTAAAATCAATTAAATCCAATCAAAGCCCCTATAAAGGAGATATTTCCAGAGGCACTTGACACTCCCTGAGTCTTCCCGATAGCGACGCAGATAAGACAAACCCGTCAAACTCTCCCTCCCCCCCCAACAGGTGTCAGAAAGGTGCGAGAGAGCGAGAGTGCCGGTGTTTATAATCGATTAGTAGCCATTTGCTAATGAGTTTGTTTCTTGTTTAATTAAACAGCCGGCAGAATGTGGCGACAGCTCAGCGGCGTCGCACTGAAGGGAAGCAGCAGTCTCAGCAATTTCGGCAGGATGCGCGGATTTTCGGCTCTTCTCCAGGACAAAGCCCTTGTGAATGGTACTTGGGTTGGTTCCAGCGATGCGACCACCTTTGAGGTCCGTAATCCGTCGAGTGGAGAGGTGATCGGAAAGGTCCCAAACATGACAGTGGCGGATGCCCAGAAGGCTATCAATGCTGCCAAGCAGGCCTACGAGTCCAAGGAGTGGCGGTCTCTAACAGCCAAGGATCGTTCCAATCTGCTCAAAGTGAGTTTTCCCTTATCTGAGAGAAAAGTTCGACTGTAGGTCACATTTCGCTTCCTGATTGAGTGCTAACCTCCTGCTTATCTTATCTCGCCTCTGCAGAAGTGGCATAAACTGATCGAGCAGAACTCGCAGGAGATAGCCGAGATAATGACGGCGGAGTCGGGTAAGCCCATCAACGAATCTAAAGGAGAAGTGGCCTATGGCAATGCCTTTGTGGAATGGTTCGCGGAGGAGGCTCGTCGCATCTACGGCGAGATTGTTCCCAGTGCATCGCCCAATCGCGAGATTATAGTTATGAAGCAACCAATCGGAGTGGCGGCCTTGATTACGCCTTGGAACTTCCCGATGGCCATGATCACACGGAAAGCAGGAGCCGCTCTTGCCGCTGGATGTACCGTAGTAGTGAAGCCCTCTGAGGACACACCGCTCACGGCGCTCGCAGTGGCAAAACTGGCAGAGGATGCGGGCATCCCGAAGGGCGTGATTAATGTGGTGACTACCAACAAGGCGGCTCCCATTGGAGATCTTTTCTGCAAGAGTCCTGACGTCAGGGGCATCTCCTTCACTGGTTCCACAGAAGTAGGCAAGCTGCTATTCCGCAACTCTGCCGATGGCATCAAGAGGATATGCCTGGAGCTAGGCGGCAATGCTCCATTCATTGTCTTCGACTCGGCCAATGTGGAGAAGGCTGTGGATGGTGCCATGGCCTCAAAGTTCCGGAACTGCGGCCAGACCTGCGTCTCAGCCAACAGATTCTTTGTCCAGGACGGCGTATACGACCAGTTCGTGGGACAGCTAAAGAAGCGCGTGGAGGCCCTGAAGATCGGTGATGGCCAGGGATGCGAAGTTCAGATAGGACCTCTCATCAATGAAATGCAGTTCAAGAAAGTAAGCGGTTTCGTGGAGGATGCAAGGTCCAAGAAGGCAAACATAATCTTGGGAGGAAAGCCCCTGAGCGACATTGGCTCCCTCTTTTACGCACCGACCATTGTCACAGATCTCCCGCCCACGGCTCAGTTGTATACGGAGGAGGTTTTTGGCCCGGTTGTCTCCATCATCCGCTTCCGCGACGAAGAGGAGGCGGTGGCCAAGGCCAACGATACCAGGAGAGGTCTGGCCGGCTACTTTTACAGCGAGAATCTGCAGCAGGTCTTCCGCGTTGCCAAACGCCTAGAAGTGGGCATGGTTGGCGTCAACGAAGGCATCATATCCGCAGCAGAGGCACCGTTTGGCGGTGTGAAGGAGTCCGGCGTGGGAAGGGAAGGCTCCAAGCACGGAATCGATGACTATGTAGACATTAAGTACATTTGCATGGGAAACCTGAAGTACGATTGAAATCCGAAGGAGCTTCAGGAGTCGCCTCCACTGCTTTCCTTAGCCGCTGTCTTCCACTAAAATGCCGAATGCGATTTGTTAATTGTTGTAGTAAATTAGTTAAATATTTGTATAACACAGAGCGCCGTTAATAATATTAATAAATGTGCACAAAATACCAAAAGAAATGGTTAGTTACATTTTTGAAAGGTTCGTAAATTACAATAAATCATTTTTGAACCGTAGTCTGTAACGTGACGTAACGTAGTCCACCGTAACGTTAATGATAAACATTATGTGACCATCACGTGTGACCAGCTACAGCAGAAGCTTAAATCGCTCACCGACGTTAAAAAATATAAACATCGATAGGCCCACAGCTCGACTCAGCTGTGCGAGGGAGAAACAAAATTACAATAGCCGCAATGTCAATGTCTGACAAAATTGTAAGTAAATTGTTTTTAACAATTAGAAAATGTGCTATTTAAGTGCAAATCCGGGCAATGCTGACCCAAGTGGTCTGTGTGTGCGGTGTGATTCGGCCACGGTGTGGGGACACGTAACCGGGAAAGCCGGCAAACCAAGACGGTTTGGTAGCCCACTGCGTTTGTTGTTGTTGCACTTTATTTCGCAAATAATAAATTAAAGAACTGCAAGAAATTTAATGTGAAAATGCAGGTGAAATGGGCTTTCAAAGGCCTTCGGCTAGTGTGTGAATTTGTTAATTCCTTGGTTGCGGCGGCCAAAAGTGCGAAGAGTGAAAATAGAGCGTACCATGACTTGTAGATTTGCGAATGTGTAAAAGTGCAGTCCGTGCAAAAGGGGGTGGTACGGCGAGAGGGGGGCTCTTTGGAACCCCCGAATCCTACATAAATTGTTAATAACTTTAATTTGTGGCCATGCAATTACTGGCAATCGAAGTGAGTTCATCCACCAGACGAAGCACAGTGCCAGCTCGAATACGGGAAGTGTCCGTTGTCTGTCTGGCGAATATAAATACATTTCTAGGCTGCTCTTAAAGAAATTCATTATGTTTTTTGGCTTTTAATTCATGGTGAGATATTGGAAAAAAGTAAGCCAAAAAATACTAGCCAATTAGTTAATTAAGAATAAATACAATATATATTTATTTGTATTACGATATCAACGGAATTGTTTTTTTTAACGTGCAAATTAATCTCTTTTAACATCAGCACTCTTTTTGGCAATGCTTTGCATTTGTTTTTAATTGCGATGCCAACTAAATTTCACAGTCAAGTTCGCGCCTTCATGACGTACAGTCCGAAACACTAAACAAAAAAGCCTTTCAGGCTTTGGTAGCTTAATAGCTACACTTGACACCCAACCCAAGCCCAAGCCCAAGCCCAAGCCCAAGCCATATCCTCCTTTCCCCAACCCAACTGGACCCCATCCAGACATGGCCTCTGCCCCGCTACTACTCGAGCAGTTCATCTACAAGAAACGCAATTTCGCCTTCGCCTTTGTGCGCCATCGCTTATTCGTGTTATGCAAACAGTCGGTTGTAACATAACTCAATTAATGCAGCAGCCTTAATTACCAATTACTAACTATATATTTGATTTTAATTTCCATCACAGCTAATTCGCGTTCAGTCTGCAGAGGGCATCAAACGCATTGAGATCTCGCCCAAATCCAATCTGAAACAGCTCTACGACAGCGTCCAGAATGCGTTGAAGGTTGATGGATTCGGGCTGTTCAAGGAGCGCAGCTTCCTCACAGAGCTGCAGGCCAGTGGCAGCCAGATGGTGGGCACATCCCTGAAGCATGGTGACTTGGTCTACTTGAAACAGATGGCTGGCACATCTTCTCGCGTAAGTAGGAGTTGCGAAGTCGACTTAAGCGAGACTGACACAGAGATTTTATATGAATTTCAGCGAACTAGCACCACTGTGTTGGACAGTCAGGCGTTCAAGACTAGCGAAAAGGCGACCAACAGCCACCCAAACAGTGCACGTCCCTCCATAAATGTGGTCGAGGATGAGGTTGATCAGGCGCTAAGCAAGGCGGATGGTACCATCAAGCGAGAACGCGATAGCAAGCTGTAAGATTTTTGTTTTTTGAAAATGTCCACAATCAACTAATCAGTCAAAATGTTATTTCAGCTGCCATCATAATGCCAACGGTCGTTGCGTCCACTGCTCCGCACTGGAGCCCTACAACGAGGCCTATCTAAAGGAGCAGAACATCAAGCACTTGTCCTTCCATTCGTACATACGCAAACAGACTTCGGGCATGGATCAAGGAAAGTACTTTGTCTTCGATGACATCAACTGCCGCATCAAGCCTGGCTGTCGCGAGCATCCGCCATGGCCCAAGGGAATCTGTTCCAAGTGTCAACCGTCTGCCATCACCCTGAATCGTCAGACCTACCGCCACGTGGACAATGTTATGTTCGAGAATACCAAGATTGTTGAGCGATTCCTCAACTACTGGCGCACCACCGGTCATCAGCGCATGGGCTATCTGTATGGGACATACGAGCAGCACACGGACGTTCCGCTTGGCATTCGGGCGAAGGTGGCAGCCATTTATGAACCGCCGCAGGAGTCAACACGCGACTCGATCAACATTCAGCCGGATGAGGGAGCCGACGATGTGGATGCCGTAGCCAATGCCCTGGGATTAAAGAAGGTGAGATGAAACCCTTAATAATTTAAAAAATGCACATTTTTAATTTAATCGAACAGATTGGCTGGATCTTCACTGATCTCATCACGGAGGATGCTAGTGCCGGCACTGTCAAACAAATCCGTGGCATCGAGTCGCACTTTATCACGGCCCAGGAGTGCATCACAGCCGGCGAGCTGCAGAATCGCCACCCAAATCCCTGTAAATATGCCTCCAGTGGCGTTTTTGGCTCAAAGTTCGTGACAATTTGTGTAACGGGTAAGCATTCTGCTGCGTGGCAACCTTACTATTCTAGTTTTCTTTAATTTGTTGTATTTTAGGAGATAAAACCAAACAAGTGCACATGGAAGGCTATGCGGTATCCGCTCAGTGCATGGCTTTGGTGCGTGATAAATGCCTGATACCCACTAAGGATGCACCCGAGCTGGGATATGTGCGCGAGTCCACAGACAAACAATATGTTCCAGACGTTTTCTATAAGGTAAGTGACCGATTTATAATTCATTTAAAAATAGTTGCCTTTCAATGTCTGAGTTGTTATCAGATTCTTCTTAATTAAAAAAAAACGTAAATTAAAAGTTACCTGAGAGCATTTAAAGAGTAAATAGAAGAGAATGGACTTACGCTCCTTGAAATAAATAAATATAGTTACCGGGGCATAATTTATTGAACTTTATTTCACATTTATACATTCAACATATTTTCATATTTAGATATTTAGATATTTGAGCAACATTCAAACATTCATAATTTGGTTTAAACACTGTTTTTATTTAAATACTTTGCAGATTGTGTGAATGAATTTACTTTCTCATTGCTGATAATTTGCGTGTCGTACTACCCATCATTGCTCTTGGACTTTCTAGCAGAATTCCATGAGGCCATTCATACACACAATGCGCACACATGATATCAGAGACAGAAACAGAGCTTTTTCATTAAATTTGGATTATTTTTTGGTGTCTTTTGAGTATCTCCTAACCACAATTTAATATTAATATAATTAGGTCTTTGGCTGTACTTTAAGTTATGAATACTGCTTTTTTTATATATATATGTATACTTTATATTTATATACCCTTGCAGGAGCTATTATAATTGTTGAATCCATTTATTTTGCGTTTTCGTCATTGTCTATCTAAAAAATCGTTCAATTTTCGAATATATTACCTTTCCCATAAACTTAAAATAATATTCACTGGAATTTCGCAATTTTAGTTTCATAAATTCTCTATAATGCTTCGCCTGATAGGTTTACCATTCAACCTTCTGTTTAAGATAATTTGATTTCTTCTTACTTTTATTTAAAAATACTTCCGATTTTCACTTTGTATCATAAAGTATATACTTATTTTTGACATCAAATTACACATGACATTTATATAGTTTGCATGGGTATATCTCAAGTTTTTGCCTTTGTTTTGCATAAGCATATTCCAATTTCACCTTCTTTTAAATATGTAATATTTGCCGAGTTTAGTTTTATCAATTTGGAAATGGTTCTTTTTTAATATTCTGCATTTTTGTTTTTTTTTTTTTTTTTTAAGTTTATTGTTTATATCCAGGTAACGTTGCAGCGCTAGACACCTTAATGTCTTTCCTTAATATGGTTTCAACCCATAATTCGAACCTGAAAATGGGTTAATGAATTTAATTCTCATTCAAATTTCGTTATAAATACCAAATATGAATTTCTGTTAGTCGTTTGTTTGGTTTCTTTTTTTTTTAAAGAGCCTCCAAAAGGTTTATGTTCTATTAAAACTTCAAATATATATTTTTGATTGTAAAGTGTTTATATAAAAAATCTCCCTAGCGTGGTTCGTGTTCCTGTTGTTCGGAATCTAAAAATGGTTGGTTTCCTAAAATTGTTCTCAAAATCACTTCTTAACCTGCTTATTGACATCAGAAGTGGATATTAGTTTTACGATGACAAATTCGTACCACAATCATAAATATTCTTTATATAAATATATTCAAAAACATGCAAATAGCTCAGAGAAAGGTGTATACATCAATATTGACTTTGGTTTCGAGGCTCAGTTGTTCCTCTTATCGATTAATATAATATTCGGCGCAATTCCGGACGATGCACTTCACTGCCAGCCGACCAACGGCATTTCCTGTGGCAGAAATCCGGTCCACCACTTCGATACCCTCGACAATGTACCCAAAGATGGCCGTAAAGGAGCGCATCTCGTTGAGCACCAGCCGGAATTGGCTGCCGACAAAACCACTCCTATCTTGCCGCTTCTGGCCCCTTCGCATCCCAATGGTTCCTCGCTGGGCTGGCAATCTCGTGTGCTCCGGCATAAAGTAGCGCGTCTCGAAGGTGGAGTGTCCACCCTGTCCGTTGTTACATTCAAAGTCGCCGCTGATGATGCTCTCGCCACCCCAGGCTTGGAAGATGGAGCAACCGCGATAGCCAAAGCCTCGGTCATGCCGAATGAGGGCACCAAAGTTCTCCGACATTCGGGGAGCGACATCGTCACGCACCTCCACTAGGACTCGGCCGGCAGGTTTCCCTCCCAGGTCCATGTCCATATAATAGATTGGATAACAGTGAACGGAGGGCGGGCGGGTTATGCCTACCAAGTGACTGGATCTGGAATCCTCCTTCTGGTTCAATATTGGGTGTAGCCCGTAATTCCAGTTGGGATCGACTTGCTGAAAAATTGCGATCTGCTGTTGCTGCTGCTCCACCTGCTGTTGATGACGCTGCTGCTGCTGCCTTAGCCCTTCATTGTCCAGACGCAGGTTCATCTCTTGTTGCTGTTGTCGCTGCCACTGGGACTGTGGGAGAAGCTCCTGATTCATGCTATTGAACTGCAATTCAGTGTTCTCGGACAACTGATTGGACTGGAGCGAGACATAGCTGCTGCTGTTGCTGGCCAATGAGCTGATGGAATAAATTGAGCCCTCGCGATCTCTATAAAGGTTCTCGCCGGTAAAAAGGTGGCGCTCTCCTGGCTGCATTTCATGCTCTACCATTGACGGAATCAGTCGGTTCTGCAGCTCGTTCCAGTGAACGAACACACAGTAGTTGGCGAGAACGAGTGTCGGCGGTGGCTCCACATTGGCGGGTATGCCACCCGGTCGCGGATAGCTGCGCAGTTTTAGGAGCCTGTTATTCAAAGACTCAAAGTCCAGGACCTGCATGCCATTCTCTTGGAGGGCGGCCCGCATGCGGCACTGGATGTGCACCTGCACGAGCTGCCTGTCGCACATGCGACGCTGACTCACGAGCCGCGAGAGCAAATTACGTAAATCAGTGACGGAGTGGAACCCGTTGGTCAGCTCGTGCTCAGCACGGACACTCCATCCGTTCATCTGATGGGAAACCATCGAGGCCTTGTGCTGCTGTGTCTCACGCTTCACATGCATGTGCAACCGGAAGCTGGCCTCACACAACTGGCGCAGCAAGTTCAGATCGCGGGCAGCCAAGTCCGAGGCCTCGGATGCAGCGCGCTTAATCTTGGATACCTCGGAGGAGAGGAGCTGGCGCATTAGCTCCAGGTAGTCCAGCTGGTGGGAGAAACGGTGGTCAAGATGCGTCACAGCATCTGCGCAGCAGCAGCATATCAAAAGCTGACAGTTATGACACCACGTGGAGTTCCGTATGGCATGGATCGGGCAATATGCGGTGCTGCTGGCCAGGAAGCTATTCACGCAGATCTGGTCTAGCCTGTCCGCTGAGAGGGATGCCCCTTGCTGCTCACCTACAATTTCAAAGGTGCTGCTGCTTCCCCGCGAGTAATCCAACATGGCTCTGCCCAGCACCAGAGCTGGCAGTTC
>VNJN01002233.1:36317-77841 GCA_008042485.1 Drosophila mayri | reverse complement strand
AAGGCAAAAAGAAATTTCCCCTCCATCCCACCCCCTGTATACTCGCACAGAAGTAAATTGCATTTAAGAGAGAGAGAGAGAGGGGGGGGGGGGGGGGGGGGGGGGGGGCGGCCCAGGGCCCTGGCAAGGAGCGACGGCCAACATAAGTGGGTGCACGGGAAGAAAAAGTTGGTTATAAACTGCTGAATATTCGTATTAATAATATTGAATATTAGGTAAATATTTTTGTTGCTATTCCAAAAAGTTTTAAATAACTATTTTTGGGTGTTTGATAATTGTTATCTTTTATCTATACAACATTTTCATAGATAAAATAATGTTCAAGAAATTTTTATTTGATTATTTAATAATTTAATGTTTATTTTATTTAAGTTTTTTAAGTCAAAAAGCTTTTTGTTTTTTGAATTGTTTCAAAAAGTAAATAAATAATTTTTTTTTATACCTATGAGCTATTTTAATATATAATATAAAACAAAAAACAAACGTCTGTCCCAAAAGCCTCTGAATAATATCCTTAATTTAGGTAGAAATGAAAAATTATGTATACATTTTTGTAGCCTGATTTCTCCCAGTGCAGTGGCGACGGTAAGGCGCAGCGTGTGAATTTTAAAAGCTTCCCAAAGAGCGGCGAAGAAAAGGCGCCTTGGAGCATAACATTGTGGCCCCTTTGGGCCACGTTGCCGTTGCGTTGCCTTCGCCATCGCTGCTGCTGCTGCTGCTGCGCTTTTTTAGTGCCTCGCCGCCTGCAAGTATGCCACACAAAATTTTTTCCCTTTACCGAAGCAATTTGTGTGCATTTGGCATTCAATGGCAGGCGGGAGTCCGCGTCGCACAATCCCTTAGCGAAAATCGCAAGCGTTAAATTGCCAAAGGCCATAAGTCCGAACCCCGTTGCAGCCATGTCCGTGGAGGATAGCCTTACCCCATCTCCAGCACCTTCATTTCCCCTATATCCCCTTTATCCTGACCCCGCTGCCCCCCTCTGACATCAACGGCCTTTGGGGCTATATTAACCTTGGTCACATTTCAAGCGTCACTTGCCGAAAGGCCGCGGCCCATAAACATTTCTCTTTTCTTTCGCGGGGCAAGAACTGCACTGAAATTAATTTTCCTAAGAGAAGGAAAGAGAGATTGACAGAAACAAATTTTTATTGCAAACTATCAGACACAGAAAACTATTGTTGCACAGTCCCCCAGAGATTTCAAGAACACCATGAAATCGTGTTTTCCCTTTTTTTATTTTTTATATTTTCCTCCCCTTTTTTCTGTGTGGTTTAAAAGGGGTTTTTGCACAAAACAAATTTCGAAGATTAATGCCGGCCGCTTGCAGTTTTCTTTGCCATATATATTTTGTTACCTCTTTTTTTTTTTTTTTTGTTGTTGTATATGTTTCAATTCTTTTATTTTTTGGTTTAGGGTTTTTGGGGTTTTCGTTGTTCTGGCGTTTTTTTTTTTTATGTTTCTTTCATTCACTTGACACAGTTTTTTGTTGAGGCCCCGTTGGCCATCACACCTTCAATGGTTCCAACGACGGCTTCGTGTCCATTTTCCGGTCAATGGCTGACCATTTCCACACTTGACATTGGTCCACGAGGAGAGGGAGATTGAAGGAGGTGGAAATACAGGAAAATTTCGTTATTTTATTTTGACTTTCTAACGGCAGAATATATGGTTTTCTGGATCTTTAAACAACATCCAAATTTGTCTGGTTTCGTTGCTGTTGTCTTGGAAATTCCTTCTGGGCTTTTGGGGTTTCTTTAATTAAAGAAAACTAAAATTTGAAATATTGATTTATTTGAGTTTCCTAAAAACTTTTCCGGACTCATTCAACTTTACTTTTAATTGAAAAATATGTGCACCAAGTTGTTCAACTGCCCATTAAAAAAAAAGGTGTAACAAGAACCTGAACATATTTGAAAACACTCAAACAGTGCGTTATGAATGTGTAAGGCTTGGAAAATCCAAAACAGAAAAATATTACAAAATTTGTTTCAATAAAAAATATAATTATTTTCAGGGGGGAAAAATATATATCCTATATAAGTTGATAATTCACATTTGCAGCTCATATATAATTGCGAAACGCATTGTCCTCACTTTTGCCATTATGTAATTCTGTATGCATGTTTGTGTATGCGATTATAGCCCCATTTTTCTCCCAATTTGTGGGGAGCCCATATGGAATGGTCATAAGGAGAGAGAGAAAGTCCTCGTCGTCGTCCTCGTCATTGCTATTGATATGCTTTTGCAGTTGTTTGCACTTTTTCGGGGTGCCTCCTTCTAGGGGGTTCAAAAAAAAAAAAAAAAAAAAAAAAAAAAAAAAAAAAAAAAAAAAAAAAAAAAAACCAAACCAAGGCAAAACAGGTGCCAGTGTTTAATTGTAGACCCATGGAATACCCAGTTTTTAGTTCTAAAAAAATATCATTGGGGACAAGATATAATAGAGCAAAATGTTTTAATGGAAATGTATTATTGCCAAATTTTTTGGTATTATTTTCATTTTATAAATGGAAATATATTTTTTTTAAAAAAGAAGCTTTTTAATATTATCACAAAATTATGAATTATAAAACAAATATATCTTGAATATTATATCAAACTTTGTGCCTTTAAATAATTTCAATTTAAAAAGTTATTTAAATGTTTTTGTTTTTTTATATTAAAATATTAAAAATCTTAATTAATCACCTCAACTTCCTGGCTCTTGTTCTCTTATTTTCCTCCAAATAAAAAAACATATATACCCTTTCTGTAGGTGGTACAAACAACAGTTTTACCTTGGCACTTTCTCGTTGGTATTCGTATTTTTGCATGGAAATTTTGTTTGATTTTTTTTTTTTTTTTTTTTTTTTGGCACGCCTACACATTTCATGAGAGAAGGGATCAGTGTTCTCCTCCTTTTTGTTGTTGTAGTTGTTGTTGTTGCATCGGTTGGTTTTTACCATGAATTTATTGCTTGAATATTTTTTGGTTCCTACAAGTTGAGCTCTTTTCCCTGTCCACCTTTGCTGCTCCACCACCCGCCCCATTTTTCCCCATTTCCCACAACTCTTTTCCCTTATATGCATTTTCACGGAAATTGTTAACAACAGCAGCGGATGTTGTGTAAATTTAATAAATATTACTCCTACCTTTTCGCTACTTTTGTTTATTTAACCAAAGTGATTTTTTTCGTTCATGTTGAATTTCCTTTTGTTTTCATGTACTATATGTAGACCGATTTGTACATACACTGCTGGTCAAAATAATAAGAACACGAGGTGAGGGTTAATTTCAAGTAGAATTTTTTCATTACGCTTATTAAAAAAAAAAAAAAAAATTTACGAGGCTTGAAACAAACCTTCACTTCGTGTACTTATTATTTTAACAAGTAGTGCTTACATATAGATTGGATATGCATCTAATTAGCAGTTTGGTTTTCATTGTTTTGTACTTTTTTTTTTTTGGCTTGGTCAGAATGAAAGTCATTCGTAAATCGCTTGGATTATAATTTGTATAAATACGCATATAGTTGGACTTGTTAAACATTCCAGCTGCCGACTTTTGCCCTACTAATGCCCAGCTCAGACTGGCTTTATGTATATATATCAATATATACATATATCATTATATATATACATAATTATTGGCAGTCCGAACTGGTACTAACTAATCCTGTTGCTTGTCGAGGGTAATTGCTAGTTAACAGCGGGTTAAAATAATTTAATTGAATATTTGGCAATTGGGAAAGATATGCGATATAAATAGTAATTATTATTTTATATTTTTATGGTTTTTAGATTAATTATAAACTAATTTGAAAATTTATTTGTATTAGTTTTGCTCAACTTTTTAATATTTTTTTTTAGAGGGATTTTTATTCAATCTACTTAATGGCATTTTCCTTATTTTGAAAGTTTTTAAATATTTATTAGTGTTATTGCTATGAAAATGTATAAGTTTAAATAATTATGAATATGTTATTAAAAGTATAATATCATTATATTTATTTTAATTATATATTTAGAAGGTTTCCTTGCGGAAATGAAATTAAACGATTTAATTAAAATTTTAAATTTAAATTAAGGTAAATATATTTAACCAAAATATATTTAGGACATTTAATGCATAATGAATAGAAAATAATACAAAAAAAAAAAAAAAAAAAAAAAAAAAAAAAATTATAAAACATTAAAAATAAACTCAACATATAAATTTACAAATTAAACGAATACTTTTTAGCCATAAATCTGTTTTATTATTTGCAAAAATATTATTTATTAAATAAGTTTTAAATATTTTAATAAAAATAAATATTTAAAAAATTTTAAAATGTATTAATTATGTATTAATTGTTTTTAATCAGATTTGTGTTTGAAATCATGATGAATATCTTTATAAATAAATATATTTGAGGCCTTCTAAAAATTATAAATAACACTTATATATTTTTATAAGTATATTTTATATTTTAAATACATTTCTGTTGAAATTCGAGCAGAATCCTCTTATGAAAACCGGCTTTCTTTGAGTGCCGCCTCTCTAGAAAGTGCTCCACTAACCATTTTCACCTGACAAAGCGGAAAAAAGGCGTTTGGCTTTCCACGAACAGGATTTTCTAGTTGCTGCCTCTGGCTTTGGGAAAGTGACAACAACAACAACAATAACAAAGAAGACAAACAGCTGTTGCAAGTGCAAGTTTCAGCATTCATTGATTGCCATTTTGGCATTAGTTTCAATTTATTTCGCTTCGAGTGTGATGGATGGCACCCGGCACCCGTCCGGTTTTTAATGCCAAAACAATTGTTGCTCAAAAAATAAATGTATATCATTCCAAAGCAACACAAAAGAAAGGCAGGAAAAATGGAGGGGCAAAAAATTGGAAGAAAAACCCGAATCGAATCGAAGGCGAAATTGAATTGCAGCGCAGCGGGCGCAGGCAGAAAATGAAAAAAAAAATACAAATAAAATAAAAATAGAGTAGACAAGACAAGCTGCGACGAGACGAGAGAAAATGCGAGCTTGGCTGGAAAATGCTATCTAGCTGCCTGTGAAATGGCCAAGCAATCAGCTGGCCCATTGTAATGGTCAATGGGATTTTCCCCGAGATGTGGAAAATGGGGAGCAGCAGGAGCAGGAGCAAAAGCAGCGGAGGGCAAGCCCTTGACAAATGTGCCGTTCAAATGCTGTGGACGCCATTTAATTGCCAACATTAATTGGCACACTACGTAGCTGCTCCAAGGGGGTCTTTTCTTCCTACCATAACCACCCTGTCTTGGCCAGTCCCCCCCACTTTCCCCCGATTTTCTCAACTGATTTTGATGCTTTTATAAATGGCCAACGTCAAATTGTTGTTCAATGATTTCCAATTGACTTATTGCCGCAGAATTCAATTGAGACGCCAGACAGAGAGAGTCGCTTTTTGTGAGTTCATTTTCGAATATTTCAGCACTGATTGGAGTTACAAATTTTACTCAGTCCAGGCTCAGTCCAGGCCCAATTCAGGCCCAGTTAAGTGAAAGTCGAGAGACATTATTTGCATGCCATAAGGCACAAGTTTTCTTCCACTTTCCAAGAGTTTTCTTTAAATATTTTTTTATACGCATATTTTTACATATCACAAACATCATTTAAAATTTATTTTAATTAATATAATCTTAATATATTTTTGGTAAATCGCTGAAATATAATTTGAAAGAATATTCCTATTCATTTTAAAGAAATATCAAGCGTTTTTTTAAATACCAGATATATTTTTATATACTGCTTTCTATTTTAATAGTGTTAATATATTATTTATAAATACCTAAACATTTCATTCAATGCAAATTCTTATACTTTTCCGGGTAAAACCAAAGCTTTCTTTGAATATTTTTTTTTAAAGTCGATTCTTGTACATATGTACCATAAACTTCATTAAAAATATATTTAACTAGTCAAAAACCTTAATACATATATATTTTTTTTTAAAAGCTTCAATATTATTTCATTGAAAATTCCCACACATTTCCGGGAAATCCTAGCGATTTTCGTGGGGGTGGGTTGGGGTTTCCTAGGGGTAAATCATAATTAACACCGCCTGCTGCTGCTGTTGCCAGTTGACTAGAAGTCCCACATAGCCAAGCTGGCGTCCATTCGTCTCAATCCTTTGACGAACACACACATGCACACACTCAGTACACACACCCAAATGGCACACCTAATAGTCAAAGTGACATGCTAAGCTGATTAACTCTAATCTAAAGTTGCAACCGGGGGAAAATAAAACACCAAGCAGAGCACAATCAAGCCAGATGGAGTGTGGGAGAGAAGAAAAGCGGGGAAAGCACGAGAGAGGGGAAAACACAAATCGCATGGCCGCCAAAGTGACACCACACTGAAGGGAAGTGTGGAGTATGTGCGAAATAATGATGCAAAATCTGAAAATATAAGAAAAATAGGAGGAAAAATTTGAAAATATTGTAAATTAAATTATATGAAAATAGAAAACATAAATATATTAATTATAAATATATAAAATAGAGTCTGGACCAAGAATATCCTTTTATAAATATTAAAAAATATTAAAAAATAAATCAGAAAAATAGGAAGCGCATAGGAATAATGCAAAAAAATTATATAAATTCAAAACAAACTTTTTTTTTTAACTTTTAACTCATTTTCTGATAAGTTTAGCTAATTTCACTCAGTGTACAGACTGAAACCGTGGCAACACAACGACGACTGTTTACATTTGTCAAAGATTTTGGAAAGAAGAGCGAGCCAAAGAGGGGTTTTGCCAATGAAGACGGAAACAAGTGCATGAAATTGGGGGGCGACAAGAAAGCGAAGGAGAATAAAAAGGATCCCGATGAGCAGGAGTTCAAGCAGGGGCAAAGGCAGAGGAGCAGCAGCAGGAGCAGGACCAGGACCGGGACCTAAAACTGGACAGATAAAAGTGCACCCGAGACACGGGACACCAAAGTGACCTCGAAATCATGGTCCGAGACTCTTATCTGTCTCCGGATTTGGCTTTCGCTAGACCATCCCTTCCCGCCCCTCCTCTTTATCCCCACACAGAGAGTCGGTTTCCGTTTCCGTTTCCGTCTGGCTTTGTATGTGTTTGGTTTGGCTTTTTGGCCGCGTGTCCACCATCCTCCGTGTCCTTGAGGGTGTCGGGATTTGAGGCTTTCTTCTACCAAAATTCTCTCTAACTTTCCTACAAAGGTGCCCCGCGTCCTAAGCTGACCGTGAATAAGGATGAGGATCAAGTTGTCGAATTTCCCCGAACAGGGTACCCGGCTTATCGTCCTGATAATAAGTTTGCCTCTGTCTGTTGTTGTTATTTCTTTATTTTTGAGTCGTTTGTGTTGGTAACCTGTCAGCGCATTGCGGCAATGAGCGGGTTGGCAATCCTGTCAAGAACTTGGACAGGATGGCTGTCCTGGAGTGCTTAAATATTGCTTTTTATTTTGATGAAAATCTAGACTTTGGTTTATACTTAAAAGATTTTCATTATTTTTAGTAAAGCGAAATATTGGTTTTATTTATTTGGATTTTCTTGATTTAATTAAATAGACCAGTTAGTGGTTTTACAGTTTTTTTTTTTATTTATTTATAGTAACCAATATTTCTTGAATGAATTTATTTTATATGACATTGTGAAGGTTGTAGGTTTTTACAAAAAAATATAATCTTTAAGGGCTCTATCTTGATCTTATGATAATTTTCCAAGAAAGATGCTGGCATTTCCCTCAAAATAGAGCCATTCGAGTGGCAACAATCATTCCGAGGCTCTCAGAAAACATCAGTTTTTCTCCAAGAAGGGGATAAGGGGCTGTGAGTGGGTTAGGTTAAGGGGAGGCGGTACCGGCTTGGCCATATTTTGGCGCAAGTTTTCACCACACGCCCAAAAGTGGAAAATGCAGACGCTGCACTCGCCATCGCCGTCGTTGGGAAAAGTGGGGAAAAGTGCGGCGCGTACGAAGCGAAGCGGCGCTCGGTCTTGGGGCTTCGGAAAATCATGGTTTGGCATGGGCTTCGGAAAATGCCGTCGGAAAATGCCAGCAGCATAGGCGGCATTATCAGACGGCAACTTCAGTTGCAAGCGAGCGCTCAGCGTGTGTGCCTCGTGTCTCTCGTGTGGCAGCAACAGCCGCGAAATATTGGCAACAATTTCGAATAATAATAATAATAATAAACCTGCAATGTGCAAAGTGCAACACTTGCCTGACTTTGACTTTGAAGCGCCAAAATTTACTAAATAAAAAAACCTTTTGTTTGCGGCTCGCGTCAAGTTTGTTGTGTTTTCCCTTTGTTGTGTTTGGTGCGGCGTGTGTGTGTGTTTTGTCACGTGCTCGATTGTTTATTTTTATTTTTTTTTTTTACTGTTTACTGTGTTTGCGGCTGTTGTGCCGGCAAAGAAGGAGTGTGTGCAAAAATTAAAGCAAAGAACAAATAAAATAAAGGAAAAACTGGTGTGAAATTAAAAACTAAATTAAATACTTATAAAGAAAAAGTTATGATAAATATTTATATAAAATAAAAGAAAGCAGCAAATTAAACCACAGCTATAACTAAGGATTTATTGAACTGTAAAAACTGGAAATTTTAATAATAAAAAATAATATCTGAAGGAAGGAAGAGGAAATATTTCTACATCTGCATCTGGACTCGCACTTGGACTTGGACTTGGTGTGTGACTGGTTCGTGTTTAGCTTAGTTTTCTTCTCCTTATTTCATTTTTTTTTTTGCTATATTTATTTGTGTTGTATTTAATTTTTTTTTTTTTTTAGCGAAAGTTTGTTTGATTTTTCTTGTGCCCGGCGTGACGAGTTTCAGCCGATGGCTAATAGTCTTGGCCTTCTCCTCATCTCCTCTCTTCTGCCTGTTAGCCCCCTAATTAAACTGGTTAGGCTTGGCTTTGCTGTGTTTTTTTTTTTTGCCTCCTCAATTCCCCCGGTTTGTTTGGTTTTTGGTTTTCGGTTTTTGGCTGCTAATTGCCAGTGAAATTTTGTGACAGCTCCACACAACGAAGACAACAATCAGTTGCCATTGTGAGACCGGCTGCGAGTGCTCCTTGTTAATGAAATCGTTAAGCCAGGGACACACAAGGACGATTACCAGGAGCACAAACAAAGACAAAGCAAAAAAAAATAAAATCATGCAAGGAGGGAAAAAAGGTTGCTGGCGATGGCTGTGCCAATATCAAAAGGATTTCGTTTGAATGCAAAATATATACGAAGAATATGCGCAAAATGTTTGTGTGGGGAATCTGTTAAAAATCTTGGGAAAGCCTCTTTCCGAATTCTGTATAAAACATATATATATATTTATATAAACTGTTTAAAGTCTTTTTACATTGAAACTTATATTTCATTAATATTAAATAAAATCTAAAGTATGGGACAAAGAACTGGGATTGAGAATAGGGTAAAGGGACAATAAAAGACTTTGACCCTTTTTGTTTTAATTTAAATGAAGGAAAATAATGTCATTTGATTCGCTTACTTTGAGTATATTTTACAAAAGAAAAAGAGCAAAATAAATAATAAGGAAAATAAAAATAAATATATATTAAAGAACTTATGATATTTTTTTTTGTCACTTATCTACTTTCTCTACTTTGTTAATTAAATAAAAACTCCTTTATTAACAATTAAGATATTTTATTTTTTATTATAAATTCTTCCTAATATGATAAAAAAATAAATTAAATTGAAGGCCAAATAAGTCATTTAAACCTTTCTCTAATTATTACAATTATAACTATTTAATTTTAAAATTGTTTCAAAAAAGATATTCAAAATAAATAATACAATAAATCAATAAATAAATAAAAATCAGCCAAAATCTAGCTTCGAAATCTATGAATTTGTTTTAAATAGTTAAAATCATATAGTCATTGATTTTTATTTATTATTTTACAAAATTTAACAGGTATCTCAGTAAAATATTTACTAATAAGCATATAATAATAAACAAAAGTGTTTAACTAATTCCCATATTTTTTGCTTCTTTATTTAATTGTATAAGTATCTTGGATTTTAATTATTATTATTAAGTAATTGAAATCCTTTTTATTACTCTGTCACATGTATTATTTTCTTTGTTTAAAAAGGAAATATGAAAGCCCACCCTTTATCCCACTTTAAAATCAATTAATTAAATGTTGTCAGCTGACATGTATCTTTAGTGTTTTGTCAAACATTTCTTTCATTGTATCTACCAGATACTTTTACCTTCATTTCCGTAAGAAAGCCACCTTTTCCTGGGGGCTAGCTTTCAAGTGGATTGCTTAATTTCTGATGAAATTGACATTTCATTAAATTTGGCAACAGGCTAAATTGTATTGTCATTTCATTTGATTAAAAATTTCATAATGTGAGCCTCAATCTTGTTGTCTGTGTTTTTTCCTTTGTATTCTTCTTTTGTGGGTTATTTTTTGTCAACAAAAAAAAATACAAAAAAAGAAAAAAAAAAAAAACCATGGCGGCGACGGCAGACAAAAAAGTGAAAATCTAACATTCCTGGCCTGCAGGCTTGAAAAGAAGGAAAAAAAAAATAAATTAATAAAAAAATAAACTCAAAAAAGCGAGATAACAAAAAATGAAATTGTGCCGCAGTATTTGCGTTTGGCGGCATTTTTCCGCCGTTGCCCCGTCGCTTTGGCGCGTTTTCACATTTTCTGGTAGCCCCCCCAAAATCCCCTTGCAACCCCCCTGTTCATGTCTCGATTTTTCACATTTTCACCCTCTTCCCTTGCCGATTTTTCCTGCAAATTGCTGTTGCTTTTCCCGCCGCTGCCGCTGCACATGGTGCCGTTTGCTGATGGCTTCATATTCATTTAGTTGCCCAATTCCTTTTGTTTATCTTTTCCCTCTGTCCATCTTTCTCCCCCCCTCCCTCTCTCTTTTTATTTTTGTTGTCATCTCTTGTTTTATTTACATTTAGATGGAATTTTTAATTTTAATTTGATATGTCGCAAAACGACAGCAAAAATCGGAGGAGCAAGTTTTTTTTCGGTCGGCGGAACTTGCTGCGTTTAAAGATCTCTTGGGACAAAATATGGGAGTTTATTTCTAGTTTTTTTTTATGAAAAAATGTTATGAAAATAATTGAAATTTATTGTAGAGGTCTCCTTATACTTTACTTTGTTTTTTAAATAGTTGTTGGTGAATTTTGTATACTATTTATTTAATTTTTATGGACATCATAGCTTGGTGGACATTTTGGATTTTTGGGTGGATTTATTATGAGACATTTTTTTTTTTATTTATAACTTAAACAAACAAATTAAACAAATACACAAATCTTAAAAAAAGGAAAATATTGTTATAGCCGTAAATATATTAAAGTTAAATAACAATTACTTACATCTTCCCACTTTTAATTAAATTCAATTGCTTGCCTTGATATTCATTAACAATAACACGGACACAGACTCCAAGTAAACAAATTAAATACAAATTTCAGCATGTTAAAATGTTATGCCCATCAGGGGTTACCTTTAGGATTTTACCCAAAGATCTGATTTCCGAATGAAAATTCACATTTCTAGTTGGAATTGCTCAGCTGTGTGTGTGTGTGTTCTGGGGTCAATTATGCAAAGTAGATTTACAGATTCACTGATTTGCATTCGACATTTGGCATAATTGATATTAATATTGTAATTAAAGCATAAACGGATTGTGGGATTGGATTATGCAACATTTCATAGTTAAAAAAATAATGAAAATCACGGAGACAGTTATGATACGAATTGTATTTATAGAAATATATATTGTATTTATTTTATTTCTTATATTAAAGCTATCGAAATTTGTATAATCGATCGTTTTTGTTTTTTTTTTTGTTCTGCTTAATTGAATTACCTTTTGTGTGTTTTTGTGTTTGTTTGGGGAAAAAGCTGAAATTGTTGGAAAATTGCAATTCGAAAATCGAAAGTCTCTCACTCCCCGTTCCACCCCTCTATCTATCTCTCTCTCGCCGCTTTTCACGGATTCAGCAGAGCATTAAAATTACCTTTTAATTATCACGAACGAACACAATATACACACCGCATCAAAATATAAAGAAAAATAAGAAAAAAAGCAATGCAAATGCCATAAAGAGTGCTGCTAAAAAAAGAAGCTGAATAAATGCATAAATAAATGCCTAAGCATGAAACATAACTGAAAATATACATATCTACATAATGTACATACATATATATGTTTAAATCTGGCAATCAGAGAGTGATTAAAAATAATTGAAAAGCTTGGATTTTAATATTTGAGGTGAAGGCAAAATTCGGATTAAAATTTTTGCCTGCTGATTTCCTTTCATCATGATCGCCGCTTCGGGGAGATTATTTCATCAGTTTTCCACAGACAGACACACACACACACACAAGCAAGCTGAGGAAAATTGCATGGGGGAAAAGCCGCAGTTATCTTTGGTTATGTGATAAGCTGCCACCTGAAATTAAGACTTAAGAAAGATTTATACTTTTAAGTATAGGCGAGTTGTAAAGCTGTTAAATGATAAAACTAAAGAAAAATCATATAAACTATTAATTAAATTAAAAGAGCAAGAAACTACCAAAATAATAAAGAGAGCTGAGGTTTAGTTTTTAATGCCAAAAGTTAGAGTTTTTGGCCTATTATCAGCGTTGGGTTTTTGCCCCTGTCAGCTCTTAAAGTCTTTGCTCAACCCAAAGTAGTTTTCGTTTCCAAAACTATTAGGATTATAACTGTGATAAATTCTCTTACATATAACCTGCTCTATCTATGAATTTACCTTTAAATGGGGATTATCTTGATCGGTCTTTAAGGCCCCCAAATATGTTTTGGTAAGCTCACCTGACAGCTGTCAGCTTCAACTTTCCCCTTTTCTCCTTCATTTTGCACCTGGCTCCCTTTAGTTCTTTTTCTATATTCTCTTTTTTTTGTTTTGTTTTTTGGTTTTTTTTTTTGGTTTTTTTTTTTGCACTTCATCAAGTTGCGTTGAGGCAGCGCAGAAGGAAACTAAATGCGCAAACACATGTTCCCCCTATACTTGCGACACACGGCAACACTTTGTGGGAGTTTGAGCTGGTACACTGAGCGAAAAAGTAGGTCTAGAAAAAGAAATTTGATAAAAAATTTACTGCGAATTTGTTATTGATCATAAAAAATTTATTTAGAAGTTGTTATGTCAATTTGAAAAGAAGTTAATCTTAGTTTTAGGTAAAAGATGTAATAATTGATAATAATATATTTTTTTTAACAATATTTTAATATCTCTGAAAAAATGGTATTTGAAGCCCTAAGCAATTTAAGCTTAGTTCTTGAACTTTATAAATATTTTTGTAATTTTTGCTTAAAATTTATACATTTTTGTCTGCCTCTGCATATGTTTGTATATATATATATTGGCTCCTCTATATATATATAGCGTCAGGCTGGCCAGGATATCAACAACAACAACAACAAATAGTTAAACAAAAAGTTTTGGCTTTAGTTTTTGCATTTGGCTTCGGATTTGGCCTATGGCCATAACGAGATGAGACGGCTTGCACGTTGGCTGGTAGGATATAGGAAAGGGTTAAATGGGGGGAACTGATATGGATGCTGGGGGTGGGGGTGGTGTATAACACACACACACATATTCATATATATCCACACAGAAGTGTGAAGTAGAACTTGAGGCTAAAAGAGGAACAATTCAGATAATTGCCAAAGCAACGCACAGGGAAATTGCACTTGAAAAATATTTATTTTTCGGTAATAAATACAAGAAATAAATATTAAAATTTAAAAAATATTAAAGCTATAGAAAGTATATGGTATAAATATTTTATAAATATACATATTAGGCAATTTTGTAGTATTTTTTTTAATATTTAGTTTACCTTTGTTATATTCCTTTACATTTTTCTTACTTCATAAAAGAATTGTATGTTTAGAAAAATAATATAAAATTATAATAAGTACTCTCTAAAAAACTAAATTTTTTTTTTATTATCAAATATTGAATTATTTTTACGATTTCTTTAGGTAATTATTTATTATACATCATAAAAAAATAAATAAAAATATACTACGCACTGTGTAGTAATTTTTTTATATTTACTTTACTTTTTCTAAACTTTTTAAAAATATTTTTACATAGAAACAAACATTAAGTAATATTTATTTGTACCATATTTATGATTTTTAAAACTTAATTCATTTTAAGATTTGTATGATTTTCAAAACATTTATTAAAGAGTTTTTCATATATTTTTAATATTTAAAAATCAATTTAAAAAATAAAAAGCTTTTCGCATGTCCCTTATTTTTCGTTGACTAATTTTATGCTATTTTGAGGTTTTTTTTGCTGTCTTTGTGTCACATTAGTTACACTCTGCATTCAACCCTTCTTTTCTGCCGTTTTTTTTTTTCTCTCCTCATAATTCTTTGTGCATTCTCCCCGGAGATTTAAGGGTATCCAGTGCTTCGGCCAGAAAACTTTTGCCTCACTTGACAAACGAACAGACAAAATGGCTTACTGTAACACTTCCGTTTCCTGCCAGAACGACACACACACACACACACAGAGAGCGAGTCTCATTTGATTAATGGTTTTTTGTGCACTTGCCTGCCCCGACTCCTGTCCCAGTTCCAGTTACAGTTTCTCTTGGCCCTGTTTATGAGACAAGTTTACAACACCAGAGGATCCATTGAAAATGCGTGTTATTATTTGATGCTCGCCTCGTCTCCGCTCCTCTAACTATCCATGATTCATTCTGTGGAGAAGGGAGCAGGGGGATGAGATGGGGGGGAGATGGAGGAAAGGCCTGGCAGCCACGTTTTTCCTGCTGATTAGTTTTGGGAATTTCCATCACCTTGGCTGTCAAACATTTTGAATGCTTCCTGCCATTGGTTATGTCTGTGTGTTTTTGTGGCTTAAAGCAAAGCTCTTCATCTGAATCCAACAAAATAATCTTTATCACTTTGATAGGTTAAGTATTTTATTTATTTACCACTTTGGATTATTTGGAATTAAATTTATAAATTTATAAACTAGAAATACCTTTAAATTATATTCAAAAAAATATTTAAAAAAAAAAACACTTTCTAATAATACTAAAAATGAAATATATAATCAACTTAATTTAAAATATATGTTGAAATGTGTAGTATATATCATATATGTTGAAATTAAGCCCTCATTTCATGGGAAAATTCTTTGTTTTATGTAAAAATATCCTTCTGTTTAGAGGTTTCTCGTTCCATTCTGGTTTCCATTTCTGAGCCTCGGCCTGGCTCCTGGCCTCATCATCAGCGAGTCAAAGCCAGTCGGAGCATTCTCAGCAGCTGCCATAACTCACTTGCATTTCCTTTCCCTCTTCTTCTAACCCCCATCCCTTCTCCCCCACAAAAACCCACTGCAGTCGCATTCATGCATAAATTACGTTGCGTATACGCAGCGTCTGACAGCAAGAAACGGGGGAAAAAAAAGGAAAAGAAATCCAAGCCAGACAAAGGCGAAGATGACACAATTCGGGCACTTGGCCAAAAGGTTAATTGCCGTCGAAAAATACACGCTGATTGAGGTGAACTCTGAACTCTGAGTAGGATTTGGAACAGTATCGGAAAATCCAGCTGATTTTTCACACAGTGAAAAATATGTTAAAAAATTTGCATTCTTATCATGATGGGATGTCAGGATATATTTCTAGATAAAATAGTTTTGAATTTGTTTAGGCTTTTAATCATTTTATAAAATTTTTCAGATTTTGTATTAAAATCTTTTTTACACTTGAAGTAAATTGTTTCCTTATAGAATCATATTTTTTTTTACTTAAGTAAAATCTCTGCTTTTATTCTGTATTACTAGTTTTAAGTACATAAAATATTTTTAACTAGGTATTTGATTTTTTCTTAGTGAAGACACGTGCTCAACGGGTTGGCTTCGTTCGAGTTTTGGCCAAGAGTTGAGCTCCAGCGCACTTTGTGCCAATATAGGCAATGGCCAGAAACGGTGTGAGATCGAAATTTGTTGGAATGCAAATCAAATTAGACACACACACACACAAACACACGTAGGGGGAGAGGGAAAGAGTGGGCCTAGTCCTGCGAAGGACTCCTTCTGTTTTAGGCGAGGCTCAAAGGCCGGGATGCTTTTAATCAAAAACAGCAATGCAGCGGACCTGAGTGGGGTTTTTGGGGCAGCTGCAAAAATATGCTGCTGCTGCTGCTGCTGGCCTTGGGCACAAAGTATCGACATACATCCTGGCTGGGAAACTAGCCTTTCAACGAGCCTGATTGCATTGACCATGGAGGAGCAGTCGCGACCTCTTGCCACTTGCCACTTGCCACTTGACTTTGGCCCGTCGCTCTGCCTCTTCCTGTCGCTTTGTTCTGTTTTGGAAGGTTAATTTCCGGAAGAGAAAGAGGAGAACAGAGAAGGACTTTTTTTTTTGAAAGGAAAAATTATTTTCCCAGTCTCAACAACAGATGAAAGCTTAGATAGAATTTTCCTTACGTAAATACTTGCTTTTGACTTGTTAATTATTATTGTTATTTTTGTATTTATTATTCTTAAATATTTTCAAATAATTTTTAAATTTATTTAATCATATTTAATCATTATTCTTTGGAGTTTTTTAATACTCCTAATTTTCTGTTAGTTAATCCCTAAGAAAATTATAAAAATATGATTTTATATCCCTGAAAATCTTGACAAATATCAGTTGGCAAAAATATTTATGTCTTATGAATTCAGTTACCTGCCTGCTATATTTTTTTTAGGCGTTTAGGCGTAAATCTAGCCAGGAAAAGCGAGGGAAGACTGGAGTGAAGTAGGGGAAAAAAGGGGAAGGTGGACAGATATCCTTTGCAGAGGTATCCTTAGGCTAAGGTTAAAGGAATGTGCAACTATTATCCTAACGAGCAACAAGGTGCCACGCCCCGCTTTCAGCTTGTTTGCTGGCTTTGTGTTCCGTTCATTTGCCTGGCTTTATTTCCCTTTACTCAAGTGCTAGTCCTACTTCAACCTCCTCTTACTCCTGACTCCTTCCACTCCTGACCAGCCCCCCTCTTCCACCTCCCCGACTTCCGCTTCATTCCTGCAGCTACTTCCGCTTGTCCAGGACATTCTTATCAGCGTCGCACGTTTTTATCATAAATTTTACACTCCGCTTGCAATTTTTCGCTCGATTTTTGTGGGCAGCCTTAAAAAAAAAAGAAGGAAAATCCTGAAAAAGAGGCGACGGAAAGGAGGGAGGGGACGCATAAAATGCCAGACGACACCATCATTGGATTTCCAACTGAAGCCGAAGCTGAGCGCGGCTCTTGTTCAGTTTTGTGTCCCATTAAAATACTTTATGAAGCGAAGGTTATGGCGACATTACGTAATTTTTGTGGAACAAGTGTTGGCCAAGCTGTGAGCCCCCAATATCCTCCCCATTCCCTCATTTATTGTTTATCAATTTTACGAGGACAGCCATAAACAGGAGAGTGAGAGAAAGCGAGGGAAACAGGATTTCTGGAGGGAAAAAAGAGAAAAAATCAACACCTGAAAGTACTTTTTAAAAATGATTATTATTATTTTTTTTAAATTAATATTTTATATAAAGTTTTAGGAATTTTTAATGTGATTTCTGTGCTTGAAATATATTTTAAACTTTAAATTTAATTAACAAAAAGAGAATAAGCTGAAAGTGCTTATGAAAGTAAATGTTTGCTCTATTTCGAGTTTTAAAAATGTTTTCTTGACTTGAAATATCTTTTAAATATTGCATTTAATTAACAAAATGAATAATCAACATTTAAAAGTACTTTTTGTAGGGTGTTTTAATGTAATTTCTTTGCTTAAAATATATTTTAAATAAATCAACACCTAAAAGTACTTTTTAAAGTACATTTTTGTTTCCTCTTATTTATTATATAAATAAATACAATTCATTGCCTAAAACATATATTCACAATATTTAATTTAATGTATTAACTTAAAGTTTATGAACATTTTTAAAATTCCATAGATAATTCCAACCCAAAGTTCCCTTTTAAATATTTAAATTGATATTTTCCTGCACTTAATTTGACTTTAAATCCTTAAAAATATACGCTTCCTTTGGTTATTTAAACCTTACATATTTACACACAGAGAGTAATAATTATTTTTCTGTATGTGTTTAAGTGACCAGGCCATTTCTTTCAGCTTTTCTGGGGATTATTTACACAGAAATCCCTTGCATGGCCGTTATATTATTATAATTATTATTATTATTATTGGAGCTTCGCCTCTACTCAACTCTGCTCAGCTCGATTCGACTCGACTCACTCGTTGATTGGCATAATGACGATGATTATTGGCCCACTTTACGGCCTGGCGCTGAAAAGGGCCAACGTATACGCAACGTTGCGTATACGCCGCGTGTGCCGCTGCGTGTGCAATGATCATTGCTGCTGCTGCAACGGACACTTGTGCAAATGAAGTGTGTACACAAAGTATCATTCACGCTATCATTGACACCAAACAAGGGGGGAAATTCCGGCGGGGTGGAGTGCCGCAGTATCGCTGTTTCAGTGGCCAAGAGAGGCGCAAAAAAACAAGTTTGTTAACGCAGTCAAAAGTTGTTTTCTCATTTTTCTTTTTTACTTTTTTATTTGCTGTGGCTTCTCGGTAAAATAAAATTTATTTTCTCGATTAAAACATGTGCGTGTGTGTGTGCTTTCGGGATTTTTCATTCGCATTCATTCATATGCCGCACATTAAAAGGTTCTTATTGATTTTATTTTCCAACCTTCTCGGGGAAATTAACGCAAGCGAAATTTATGATTATGCCGGGCAGCCAAGGGGTAGGTACAGTGGGTTATCTAGTTAATGTATTTAATTATAATTTATATAAAAAGGTATTATTTCATTGAAAATATCTTTTTAATGACTAAATTAGGTTTGGTTTAGGGCTTAAAAGGGGAGTTTTTAGTTAATTTTATTGAGTAATAAGGAATATTTATCTATAGTTTGGTTAATTTAAAAGTATTTTAATTGAATTTATTTAGTTTATTTGTTTTACCTCAATATTATAATACTTTCTATTCTACTCTTCTATTTTTATTTCTTTACTTCTAGATTTTCTTTATTTATTTCTGTTTTTTGTTTCTTTATTGTTTTAATTATTTATTTATATGCTTATTTATTATGCTTGTTGACTTATTTCTCTTTTATTTAATTGTATTATTTATTTCTATATTTCGAATAACGTTTTATTTTGTGTTTCCTTATTTAATAATTTTTCCATTTTCTAATTCACTCTACCGAGGCTTCACTGGTATTATCCATCCGCTTCGGCCACCTCTCCCCCCTGTCTATGAGCCGCAGCAAAGTGCAATTTTCGCAGCAGCTGTTATTGCATTTGATATTAAAAAATAGCAGCTCATCGCCATCATTAGCATCATCATCGTGCGCGTTGATCATCATCATCATCCTCGGCATTTAATTGAAAAGTGAAATTGATTTCCTCGCTGTCTTCTCTCATCTCTTTTATTCGCCTCCTACTTCTTCTTACACTTTTTCTCCAAAAGAAAATTGTTTTGTTTTGTTTTCTTGCGTTTCTTTTGTGCATTAATTATGGAAAATTATATTTTTGATTTTTGCACGCAGCAGACATTGCTTTTTTATTTATTTGTTTGTTTGTTTTTTTTTTTCGAGAAAAAGGATGGAGAGCACCACACTGCTCATTATTGCCATTTTCTTTTGTTTTAATTGCTGCATTTTTCTCGTTGTGCGTTTGTGGCCACAATTATTTCCATGGAATATTAAAATGATACATTCCATCCACACCACTCTTTACCACTCCTCCTTTTATTTCTTTCATTGCTAACGTGCTTAAAAATTCCATTAAAGCTATACAATATGTTTTTTATTTAGTAAAGCAAATTAGAGTGGTTTTTTGATATGCTGTGGGGGGCTGAGTAGAAATTCTGTGAATTTTAAATATTTTAGGAAGAGGAAGTTTTTAGAAAAATTAAAGGAACTTTAGGTGATATATATTTCAAATTTTATTTAGCTTGAAAATTTATTTAAAACTCCGCAATAATGTTTCAAAATCCCCTAATAATTTCCTTATTTTTTTTGGTAATGCAAAAATCATAAGAATTTTTGGGTTAATTTTGTAAACAAATCCCTGGTTTCAAATGACTTAATCAAAACTATTAAATACTCAAAGTTAACCAACTTCAATTCACTGAAAATCACTTTAAAAGACGCCTCCTTTCCCAGAGGAGAGGATGGCATATCGAATGGCAAGCACTAAACAAACTATTTGCCGTTTTCCCCAACCCACACACAAACATATACTTATGTCAGACACTTGAGAACAAGTTGGAATTTATTTGCACTTTTCCTTCATGTTTTTCTTGCAGTGGCAGCGCCGAAACTTGCAACTGGTTGGAGCAAAAATAGCGAAAAAGCAAAAGAAGAAGGCAACCAAAGTGTTGCATACTTGGCAGCCATAGAATAGAGTGAAGCGGAAACGGATATATATCCCGTTCCCAGCCCTCTATACATATATATATATATATAAAGATATATATACTGGCAAGATGCCGTCACCAGCAATAAATAAAACAGGACGCAGTGTTGCCAATACGCTGCAGCTCCTGGCAATCGTTCTCTCCTGCTGCTGTCTGCTGGTGAATGGCCAACAGCAGCAGCAACAGCAGCAGCAGCAACACTTGAAGTACCAGCAATTGCAATATCAAATGCAGCAGCAATATGAATACCAGCAGCAGCAGCACTATCAGCAGCAGTTCCAACAGCAGCAGCAGCAGCAGCAATTGACACCCACAGCTGCATTGGCCCAGCAGCAGCAGCAACACGAGGAGCGAATCGACCTGCTGTCCACTCAGCCAACTCAGGTGAGCGATAATCACCAACAAGCAATCACAATTTATAACAATTATTATGGCTGCACAGGGGAAAATTTCTCTCAAATATTCAATTTTTTAGTCCTTATATTCAAATCCAATATAATTTTAGGTTTTTTCTATGTTGAAATTAGGAAAAAATCTTCTTAAAAATGTTTGTTTTTAATAAAAAAAGAAGCTCAATTTCTCCAAAGGTTATAGTATAGTTAGGGGCCGATTTTTGCTTTTAAAATGATAAAAAAAATTGCATTATTTTTTGTTTGCATATTTCTATATAAAGAATTGCCGAAATTTAATGCCTTTTTTATTCTTTATTTGTTTGGAAATGAAAATATAAACTTGTTGCTTCATAAAATAAATATTAAATATTTCAATATATTAGGCCAAGGTCATGTTAAAAAATTTATTTGTATAAAAAAAATACCAACGTTATTATAATTAATAATCATATTGATACTGGTATTATTTTTGGTTCTGTGTGAATCCCGGCCTGGAGCTTTATCCCGAAAAATAAACCCAGCTCATTGTGTAATTAATTGAACTTTGGGAGCTGCCAGAGTTGCCGCAGCTGCTACAACTCCTGCTGCTGCTGCTGCTCTGCACATCTGACTCTGGCTGGCAAATTGAATTTGATTTTGTTGAGCTCCCAGTTTCCAGTTGCCAGTTGCCAGTGTTCAGTTCCCATCTCCCAGTTGGCAGTTCTCGGAGAAGGAACAGCAGCAGCTGCAACTGCTTAAAAACCAAATCCCCAATTGCCAACTTTTCGTTTTTCCAGCAGCAGCAGCAGCAGCTTTTGTGGCCTGCTGCTGGATTGGCCCACAGCCAGTGAACCTCAAGTTCAATAAGCTGATTAACTGAATGAAATCAGCAATGAAAATGAAATAGAAAGTGCCTGCTCCGGCTTTTTGGCTTGACTGAGCTGGGCCCGGCTGGGCTGGGCTCGACTTGGCTTGGCTTGGCACTTCTTTTGTGTGCTCTCGAGGCAACCGCACTTCCTGGCAATTTGCGGCTGTTAAATGATTAATTTGCTTTTGATAGACTTTAAGTTATATTCAATTAGCGGGGGGCCCCACAAGAAAGTGAAAAAGAAATGGCAAAAGAAAATGAATGAAATTTTTCCTTTGGGAGAAAACAGCAAGTTTTCTTAGAAGGGAAGTTGGGGAAAAAAGATAGTCTAGATTTTCGGGCAGCATTTGGGTTTTTTTTTAATAATTGAAAACATGTTTTATTGTGATTATTTAATTTAATATATTTAATAACTTCTTCATATTTTGCAATTTGCAACAATCATAGAACGAAATGTATGCATACAAAAATATTCTGACACGTTTTCTCTCCTCCACACACACATTTCGAATGAAGGAGGCACTCCACTTCGGCTCAGAGAAGTGGGTGACATCCTTTGGTCGTGGCAAGCCTGTTAATTTCACACACGATTTGCTGCTTAGTTTTTGCACTTTCCGTCCGCACTCCTGTCACTGACTTCTCACACAGCCTTCGTTCGTCCTTCATGCTCTTCCTCCTGGATTTTATTTCCTTCTCTTTTTTTTTTTTTTGACAAAAGGCGTGTCGAGCTTTTGTCAGGGGCCAAAAACCACCAAGTTCCCAAAGCCCCCACCTAGCTGGCACCACTTCCCCCTCCCAAAATCCCATCCTGAAACTGCAGAGAGAGCGGGTGAGCTCTAAACCAACTTTTGCAGGACAAAACGTGGCAGCGTTTTGTAGATTTTTAAGTCCCATAAATTTTAAGTGTCAATATATAAAACCGCATATGTGCGGGGCCAACAATGGATGCGCCACATGCGAGGGCGGGGCAGCGGCGAACAGCGAATTTCTGGGAGGGATCTGGTTGCGGCCAGGAGCGGATCGTCGGGTAGGGTGGCTGGCCAGCGGTGCCAGCGGCGAGTCGAAATTCATAAATTTAAGCGTGAAACGAAACGAAATGGTAAAATAAAATGCAACCAGCAGAAGCATAAGCGCCAGCGAGAATGCTCTCTGGTGATGGGATTTTCTATGGGAAAAAGTATAAATTTAACAAAGTTTTAAAGTTATAACTTGTATCAAAAATATAGGAGGAGTTATTTATTTATTTGTACGCTTAATTATGAGCTAAGATACAGGCTAGGTATTAGCCGTAGCTTTTATAGGAGAAGTTATTGCAATACTTTTTATTAAAGTATTTCAAAATTTATTGCCAGTATTTTGAGATTATTTTGTAGCAACAGGTTTGCTTTATTTTATGTTCTGTTTTAAAAGGTTTTGAGAATATATTTTTATATAATTTTGTAGGCAGTTTTTGTGACTGTTCTTTGGTCAATTTTGGGTTAATTTTAAGGCGTTAAAACAAGTTAAAGTGGGATGATTTTTAAGAAGGTTTTAAAAGTGAATTTTAGGTTGGATTTTGACTTAGGTTTTTTAAGGTTTTTATAAAGGTTGAATGAACTATTTGTTTTAATTTTTTAAAAATTATTTTTTCAGTGGTTCTTAGGCGGTTTTGGAGCAAGTTTTGTATCGATTCTTAGTTGGTTTTTATAGATTGTTGATGTGTTGTTGGTTTAAATTTTATGAGCGATTTTTGGGAGGATCTAAGAGCAGCTTCTATGTGAGTTTCAGTAAATTTTTTTGGGCATTTTTTTAGTCACTTTTTGGGCATTTCTCAATGCGTTTTTCTGTTGCATTTTAGAGCGGCTTTTGTAGCCGTTTTTTGATAGCTTCGGACTTGTTTTCTGCCCTTTTTTAGACATATATTGAAACATTTTTTTTTTTTTAAATAGATTTTTAAACTATTATCATTTTTTGTGAGTTTTTTTTTTTTTTTTTTTTTTTTTTTGTTCCATAATCCTGACCCATTATTATCGCTGCCATCTCTGTATGCTCACGGATCAGGGCTTTCGTGTCACGCCACCATCCCCCGGGAGCGACACATAAATTATATGAATGAGGTTTTTTGCTTTATAGTTGCGCGTTCCGTGTCTGTGGCCGAGGGCCGTGTGGTGGCCATTCCGGGCCAAGCTACCAAGCTCCTCTTGGCTCCCAGGACTTGCTACTCGTCCTGACCATTGCCGCACTCTAATCCCCCCGTCTGGGGCCTTGTGTGGCTTTTATTTTATTGCAAACTTCAAATAAAAACACCAACAGCAGCAGCAGCAGTGGCGGCAACAAAAAGTTGTTAAAAAGAAAAACGGGTCGAGGAAAAGTGGAAATATTTTGTATGGAATAAAACAGAGCAGCATCAACCAGAGGGGAAGTCCCGAACTCTGAACATACAGTCTGACCAAATAGTAAGCCGAGACGGATCCAGGACGAGATGGGGGGCAATCAAATCAATTTGGACTGCCAATCGAGAGTCCACCGAGCCATGACCGCCGCCGCCGCATCAAAATCGCACGGAGGCGGCCGACGGCGGCGGAGGAGGAGTTCAAAGTGCGGCGTTTAATAATCGATGGGTTCATCAATCAGCCTAGGCTTCATTTTTCACAGCAGAGGGAAAAGAATGAGTTGACACGAAAGTCCGAGTACCAACAGTCATTAAATTCAATAAAACGATTGATTTCGGTCATGTTTTTAGCTGGTTCAAAAGCCTAGAAATAAAAGGGTTTAAGTATTTTTAAATGCTTTTTAAATGGTATATAATTTTTTTTTTGTTTTTTTTTTTTTAAAGGGTTCTGCTTAGACCACAAATATTCAAGGTTTTTTTAAAGGGGGTTTCTTGTACAATATATGTATATTCGAGGGTTAATTAAATTCCTTGTCGCGCGAAAGAAAAAATTAAAATTAATTTAATGAAATTGATTTATATCTTGAATCTAGTTTTCTTATATTTTTAAATTCTATTTTTTCATTTAAAGCTTTCCAAATGGTAAAAATATATGTATATTTTTTAAATTATTATAATCTCTGACACTGGATATTAAATTTAAATGTAATTGGTTTCCTGCAACTAAATTTGTTAATCAATCAATAAAGTCCCTAAATTCCCCAATTTATGCTTAAGTTGCTGTCAGGGAAATTTCTTTAAACTTAAATACAAAAGTCTGGCAAACTTTGATAAATGAACTTCAAGACAATCACAAATTCGTAGTTAAATTTCTTGCCATGATTAATGCATTTAAAATAGTTTAAAAAGTTCCAGTAAAGTTTGTAAAAACAATTATGAGCACTTAGCTCTTAGTAATATCCTAAAATAATATATACAAGTATGTATTAATAAGCTAAAAAGTTTACTTAAGTTTTGCAAACAAAAAAGACCGCTAAACATGATGGTTTTGATATTTATGAACGTTTTCTCGATACCGCCCGCCCGCGCACGGACCAATTAAGATGAAATTGTAATTACAAAATTTGTAGCACGCTTATTAGGGCCAGCAGCTGGGAAAGCCAGGGAAAAGGGGGTGGTAAGGAAACAGGGAGAAGGCGAGAAAAATTCAGAAAGAGAGAGGAAAATGCTGTTTAGAGGAAAACCCCGTTGAGACGCTGTGTCAGTCAGCGGCAAAGCTGAAAATCGCTTAAGATTAATGATGCAAAAAATTGAGCATCATTAAAGAAAGTGAAAATGGAATTAAGTGCACGGCAAAGGGAAAGATGGGGAAAATCCTTAAAAAAAATAACCAACATACACAAAGTGCCGGAAAAAAGTACGTGCAACACGCAAGGCGGAAGAAAATGGCGGCATAAAACTTAACAACAACAAGCGCCAGAGGCCAAAAAACGACCTGACAACAATAACTAAAGCAGCCGTAGAAAATGTTGCCACATTTTGGCGGTTTACTTTTAGAGTGCACCTAAAAAAATAAAAGCCATATTTAAAAAAAAAAAGCAAAAGATAAAAAGTTAAAGGAAATATTTACTAGCTAAACTCTCAAAGTTTTAAAAATAATTTTTCCTTTTATTTTAATATTAATTTTAAAACTAGTTTCACCTTAGGAAACACATGTTTTGGTTTATTTAAAATATTTTCAATGTTTCGAAAATTCTAAAAAATTATATAGGTATTAGTTTTTATTTTTTAAGTTATCAAAGCTTCAAAGAATTATTTTATTTTTATTTTGAATATTATTTAAAAGCTATTTTTAACCCAACAAATATTTATTTAAATGTATATTTAATATTTTTAATATAAATAAGATTTATTTTTATACTTTTTCTAGGTATCTCAGATTTTTATTTAATATTTTTTAGTTTTAATTTTTACTATATCTTTTTTGTTTTTTGACTCTCTCTGTATGTGTGTGTGTGTTTGGGTCATGACCCCGAATGTCTATCTATGTGGCAAGTAGTTGGGCCAAGTGCCATGTACGTGCAGCGGAAGCGGAAATGGCAAATGCCGTCACAGAACGCCCTCGCTTCACGGCTGCCCATGCCACGCCCCCCCTCTAATGTCTTGAGCAAGTTGTCTCTTCTCTGGGAACTACCCCCTTTCCCCTGTCTATTTCCTTGATAAGCCAAGTCAGCCATTGAGCCAGCGAAATGATGACAACAAGTTGGCCAGTTAGGGTTCATGGCCCGAATAAAACACTTCATAAACTATGGACAAGTTGTGAATTTTCGCACATTTTTGAGGGAATCTCGCATCGATTTTGGTTTCGGGTATATTCAGGATAAAGCTGGCTAACATTTTGCTAAGCTGTTGTGGCTCGAGGGGAGTTACTTGGGGATTAGGGAAATAAATAAGAAGAGAAAAGGTTAGCAAGTTATATGAACTTTAAATAAATCTATAAAAGCATTAAATGAATAGAAATTTTTAGTTAAACAAGTGATCATCGTAGTTAATCACAGCTTAAAATTAATTAATTTTTCCTTTAAAAGCCTTTCCTAATCCTTTAAATCTTTAAATTCCAGTAAGAATCCACAACTCTCTTAATGTTTAAGAATCTAATTGTTAATTGGGAATTATCGCAGATAATTACTCATAATTTTCGGCTCTATTTGGGCTTTCTATTTCCATCAGCAGCACCTTGGTTAACCTCAGGTTAGAATCTAAGCCCTCTCCTTAACGCTGAATGCCGCGTAATTTCACCTGTCGAACTAGTACACAACTCTTTCGAAATGTGTGATTTTCCACCCTCTAATGAGATGGGAAACTCGCGGGGCCCCAAAATGAAAATGTCTGTCTGGAGGCATTAGACTACAATTTAGTTGTGAGGGAAAAGGGTTTAAGTTTTCCACCGCAACGCGAACATTTTGTTACGCAACCCGAGAAGCGAGAGAGGAGAGAGCTGAAAAATAATTAGCGCGTTGTGTTTATAAGTTTTCCCCCGTTTAAAAGCGTTTTACGCGAGAGTGGGATAAGGGGGCGTGGAAAATGGGAAGGCATTTTCCAGCTCCGGCTGAGATTACAGCTTTGATATATTAATGAACTGCGGAAGAGGCAAGCGGAGATGGCTGTGGCAGGAGCAGGAGCAGGCGTAGGAGCATTGATGTCGCTCGAACTTTGAAGAAGGTTAATTTATTTACAGCCAAAGCGATTCAATTATTAATGGACAAGACACAAAACTTTCAGGGAAATTGCTTTTCTTAAGCCAAAATGAAACGAAAAATTATTGCAATAGGAAGTTGAGAAATCCGTGAGACCCAAATCCAAAAGCCACACCAATTTGCGGTTTTTTCACCGTGATAAAGTTGCCATAAAAAAGAAGGGGGTCAACAAAAAAAAAAAAAAAAAAAAGAAATATAACATAAACTAACGAAAATCCTTTGACTTTGTTTGGCCAAAGTTAAGGGTTAAACAACGAACGCCAGCACGAATATGCAAAAATATAAAAGTTGATTTTGCTGCTGGTTTTCGTTTTGTTTTATATATATATATATAACTTTCGCATATATGAAAACAGAGGCAGCGCGCTGCTGCTGGCATGTGATAAGCGCCACTAAAGCCCTATAAGCTCACGGCATTACAACAACAACATCAGCAGCCAGAAACCTGCAACATCGGCAGCCATCAGCCAAAAACTATGCAACAAACAGAAAGCAGAGCAAACGAAAAGGCAGGAAGGCAGGAAGGAAGGCGGAATTCGCAGCAGGATTAAGTGCAACTCAGAAAATAGGGGGAGCAAAGGCAAGATGGATAGATAGATGGTAGTCCCAAGGATATGCCAAAATATGTCAGCTTTGGAAGCCCTAAATAAGGCCAAGTCATTCGGATTTATGCCGCGAGGTGAAGGTGTCACAAAAATGGGGATAAGAGCTGAAGAGATCTCAGTCTCAGTCTAAATCTCAGTCTGCATTTCGGTCTCAGCCTCCACTTTAGACTTTTTCCAGTCTACATCTTAGTCTCAGTTTCCATATCAGTCTCAGTTTCCACCTCAGTCTACATCACCGTCTCAGCCTCCAATTCAGAATTCATCTCAGCCTCCATTTCAATATTCATCTCAGTCTTCAGTCTCCATCTCCATCTCAGTTTTCATCTCCATCTCCAGTCCCATTCTCAGTCTCTCAGATATCTTTCTGCATTTACATACAATCGTTTTTATAGCTTGTTCGCCATTCAATCGGTTTTCCCGCATAATTAGCATGTTGCCCTGCCAGCTGGAGTTGGGAAATGACGGCGCTTTCTCTTTCTGGCTGTTCTCTGTCCAGCAACATTGTCCTGCATTGTTGTCACCGACACAATCTCGCATGCTGATGCACACACATCCTTGGGCAAATGGCTTTTGTATTGGCTGGGCAGTGGCCAGGGAAATGTCTCCTGCAATTGAACGCTTTTTCAGCGGGAAAAGAGAAAGAGATCTTTGTTTGCCCTGTACCCCTATGACAGGCAGCAGCAGCAGTTTCCAGATTTTCCCTTGAAGGGCATTTCAATGGTTTGAAAGCATCCCGAAAATTCTCCAGCAAATGTTCAACATGTGCTCCTTAATATGCCCAATCAAATCGCTAAGGATATTACATGCCAATGATGCTCAGATGATAGTTTTCCCTTTCGAATGAATGGAAAATGTTAAATTTGTTGGAAAATTGATTTAAAAATTTGTACATTTTGGCTTGGATAAAGGGGGCCACATGGCGTATGAGTAATATAGTATATTTTATTAATATACAAACTGTTATAAACATAATTATAATTATTTATATTCCGAAATTAAAACCTTTTTAAAATTCAAATTCAAAACTAAACTCACATGTCACTCCTGGCGTATGAGTAATATTTATACCAGCAGCTCCCAAAATATTACTCATTCGCCCAGTGTTACACCCGAGTTTTTTAATTTGCCTTTCTGTTTGAGTTAAGAAAATACAATTTTCTCAAACATAACTGCTAGATTTTCGCCCCCTGAAAATATTTTTAAACTAAACTAAACTGCTTCATTAGCACAAAATCTAGATAAACACAAGCCTTGTGAGTTATTATAATCCACGAAACAGCTGAAACAAAAGGGATTTAAATATTTGCCAACATTATATTGCAACTAATTAAAGCGAAACGCAAATATTTGACCAAATGAAAATTCATGGCACCTCTAGCAAAACCAGGCTAAAATTGATTAAAATTTGCGAATGGCAAACGCACGGAAAAACCATTCGAATAAAATGAAATGAAATGAAATTACAAATTAATTGTCGGACAATGGTGTGCCAAATTTTTTTTTCCTCCCAAAATAAAATGTTGCAATTTATGCACCGCTTTTAAGTGTTTGCCACAAGCGCGCGCGGCCACGTTTTGCCATATTTAGTTTACGCACTTTTGGACCAGACCGAAAGCCATCTGGAATGGAACCTATGGGGGCTGGACAGGCCTACCAGTCCCTTCCCCCCCTCCCTCCAACAGCTGCATTTTCCTACCCGCTTAAGCGCTCATTTAAATGTTGGTCAAACCTTTGCCTGCCCTTTCCCCCGGAGAGCTGTGTGACGGGGGATTGGGTGGGGAAGGGACTTTGGAAAATGGTGGAAAAGTGTGGGGCGGGAAAAGCGAAAAGATATCTTGTTCGCAGGCCATTACACACACACAAACACACAGTGACTAGGTGTGGCAAATATTTAAATATGAAGTATCGCCAGGATGCGAAAATTTTCTTTATATCGCGACTTTATATATATTTTCTATATGAATAATCTTTATTTAATTGTTTTTAATTTAAGATTTTATAATATCTCTGATTTCCGATTAACTTTTAATTTGATATATGTACATATATGAAGGGTTATGTTGGAAACTCAATTCAACTAATAGAAATATATATCTTATGTATATTTTGTCCAGTAACTCGATATTTATTTATATGGAAAATTCTTTTAAAATATAATTTTCTATTTGAAAATCTGTTTTCTTTATTTTTTTCCATATATAAATAATTTTTAATGATATTTTTGATAATTTTCTACTTATCAAATTACATTTTGTGTTATTTTTTTGTTTTTAAGTTAGCAAACTATGCCTTTCATCAGTTTCGATATATATCGAAGGGTTATTGCTTCTCCAGACATGGGAAATAAAAGCGGCCAAAACAATACACAGACAAGCGGCAGTCCAGTATCTGTGATCTGTGTATATGCCTGTATGTGTGTGTATCTGTGATATGTGTGCCCTTGTGTGCGAATGCAATTCGATTGCATACGCTCGAGTGGGCGACAAGTGTAAAAATGCAAATATTTACAAATATGAGAACGAGACCAGAAATTGGCATGCCACAGGGGGAGCAGAGGGGGCCAGGAGGATGGTGGAAACTGGGACATTGTGACTATAAGTTCTCGCCAATTTCCTTTGCCCTTTTCCCCTTCTATCTCTCTCTGTCTCAGTCTGTCTCTGTCTCGTATCTATATCACTGCCATTGTTGTTATCATTGTTGCTCTGCCAGTTTGAATTTCGGTTTTGTCAAAAATACTGGCAACACCATTTACCAATTTGCAATTTAAACACAATTTACTGAGCGAGTTTAGCATATGAAACATTGAATATTCCAATATTGCCAATATACAAATCGCGGTGCAGGGAAAGGAGCGGAAACGGAAATGGCCAGAGTTTAAGTCGGGGCTAACAAGCTCGGGAAAATCATTCATTCCGCCATTAACCCCTTGGGGTGGGGTGTGTCTCGGTAGAATTGGGAAATGGCAATGGAAATCGTGTGCGTATGTGTATGAGTGTGTTAATCGCGCCAAAGTTTGTTGCCAATATTGCGAAAAGCCCCAAGGAGAACTGCAACAGCCAACAAACTGTCATATTATTGTGCCTATGTATGTATGTGTGCCAGGGCAAGCATTGTTGTACAGAGAAAGAAAATGGGGTATTTTTGGGTAATAGTAAATATTATTTATATTTAACAAGTGTTTTTTAAGAGCCAGAAACTTGAAATACAATTTAAAGAATTATTCTTAAATTTCAAAAGGCTTTGTAAAGGACTTTTAAAATAATTTTTTTATATTATGTACAATTAATTTGAATTATAATGCTTTAATTTAAATTAAATAACTGAAAATTAAGTCAACTCTAGACTGATTTCTCCCTATGCACCACCTCCAGGATCAATGTACTGCACCGTCTGCTTGCCTTTCGTATTTATATTGTGCGATATCGTCGACATTTTGTCTTGTAATTAAATTTCCTGTCTCGCTGCGCGTTACCCCTCACCCCCGTCCCGAGAGGAAAAGCGAAGCCCACCACTCCTCGCCCCCTTTGGCAGCCTGTGACCCCTAACCGCTGGCAATGCGCCGACCTACACTCGCATGGAATCAATCGCGGAAGCGTTGAGCCGATTCTCATATATTCTACTCAGTAACCGGAAAATGCCACGGGGGAAATCCAAAGGGGAAACGGTGCACAGGGGGCGGAAGAGGAAATAAACTGGCAAGGGCCTGAGCAAATATCGCTCATACGCCCCGTAAACTGTTTAAAACTGCATGACAGTTGATTTCACTTGACTTGAGGTGTTGAGGCGAACACGAAAAAAGGAGTGGAAAATAAATAAGGAAAGGGGAATGGAAAGAGAAGACGAAAGAGGAGGGCAAAGAGGAGAAGAGCAAAGGGGGAGTGGAGATATGACAAGGAGAAGGTCAACAAGCTGCGGCCAAAGTTCAAGCTGGCGGGTTAAGCAAAGATTTACTAAGGGAAAAAGAGAGAACCCTCGAAGGTGGAGCAGGACGAAGCACTGAATTATTGAAGGGCTTGGCCAATTGACAGAGAAAATGACTTTCCCACACACACACGCACAGGATCAGGAGTGCCACTGTGTGTGTGTGTATGTGTGCGATTTGAGGTGTAATGAAGCGATTGCCCAATGTAGTTACCGTCAGCATTTAGTGCCATCAATACGTAATGGCAGCCCAATCCCACGCTGGTGGTCACTTCCTATCCCCCCTCAATAATTGCTCAAGTCATGGTTTGAATCGAATCGAATTGAATCGAATGGGTGATTCATGATTCATGAGTGGCCCAGGAACTATAAATCGAAATCGCTTATGACTTAATAACCAGCAATTTAATTTATGTTATTGCTCTTGGGCATATTTGATGAAAGGGTTGAACCTTAGGCTTACGTAATAAGCCAAGAAAAAAATATATTTACATACTTCTGCAGGGCATACACTGGCCGAAAAACAAAAACCTTTAAACACAGACGTCATGCATAGCTTGGTTCTGATCGATTTTCAATTAAAATTCAGTGGTTTTACCCAAAGAAAATCTTTAAACAGAAGCATTTTCCAGCCAACAGGAGAGGCAGGGAGCCAAAAAAGAGTGCTCGGGTCGAGGGGTCATGCCACCATTAATTAAAGCAATTAAATGGATTTTTCATTTAAATTCAATTGCAGCATCCTTCGGTAGTGTCCTTGCTTCAACTTTACCCTCCTTTCTTCTCCTCTTACCTGCACCAGTGAACTTTTTTGTCCAGGGAGAGAACTTCTGCTTCTTTCCCGGCAGGACACGTGCTCGATGCTGGCAGCCGGGGGGGCAAACTTTTTTTTATGGCCTATGCAAACGATCTGGCGAAATAAATAAAAAATAAATAAAAGCAATAACATGGCCAAAATCCAGCAACAGAAGCGAAAGTAGTAAACAGAACTCGCATTGACATTTAAATGCCGCATTAAATTGCAAAATACGGGCAAAGTTTTTAAATGTTTCGAGTAGAAGGTTTTTCTTTTAGCTGGAAAGATGTTTGGGTTTGTTTTTAAATCGTGTGTCTCGCTTTCAATTAGTTGGAAATATGTTCAAAGCGATTTTAGAGGTGAAACAGATTATTTGTAACTTTTATAAATAAATTGAAGAATTTGCTAGAAATTTAAATTTTGTGATTTTATAGGTAAAATCCACATATTCCTTAACATGAATTAACAATTCATAAATTCCATAAATAAATGAAAGAATTTACTCATAGATTTAAGCTGACCAAGAAATATCCTCAGAATATCCTCCCCTCCCAGGATTCAAATGCAGGGAACTCAGCTTTAAATATCTTTGGTTATTCAGTGTCTCATTCCTGACGACATCCTGGTAAGGATATAAGAAATAAGAAAGCTGACAAAGCGGATATATATCCACAGACATACATGGCATTATCCTGGCCATTTGGTTGGCAATAAAATTGAGAATGCGAATGGGAATGGGAATGGCAAGGGAAATGTGAATGCGAAGCGCTTTAAATGCATTATGGCGAGTGTCATTAAGTACAGTTGTCCCCAAAAGTTGGCCGTAAGAAATTGTGAGAGGCGTGTGCGATTGTAAAACATGCATTAATGTGGCCTACGTGTGCACTCGTCCTTTGCATGGACACAGACGCACGCAGCACTCATACAACTGCACGTAGGACCATTTTCAATTAATTTGCAGACCAAGAAGGAGGCGTATCCCATCGAAAAATGAAGTGTCTTCATGGCAACTGACACCAGCAGAAAATGCTAAGGATAGGAGTTGTCCTTTCCGCATATCAATATACACTACTGGTCAAAATAATAAGTGCCCTACTGCGGCATTGGTTTGTCGGTTTATGGGTTCATAGGTTACTTAAATATATTAGTTTTAAAAAAATGGTCAAATCCGAACTTTATATATATTTAAAATATTTTCAAATATATTACTATATTTTTTTCTATTCTATTTTGAAAATTCTATATTTTGCTGGATTTTTTTATACCCACGCCCATGCAATAAGCTGTCAGAAATGTGGACTTCCGTCTTTTTGCCGATGGAACGCCGCCATTGCGGCGGAAGTTGTGTGGTAAATGCATCTGCATCGATGCACAGCCCCAGTAGCTTCCCTTCAACTCAATTCTACCCCTTGGAAAATTCACCCCCTCCTGCCCACACACACACACACATACACACGAACAGAGAGCCTTTAGAGCCGACGCGTTGTGTGCCCGCTTGGTCGGTCAGTTATAATGAATATTCATATGATTAAGGGATTTACCCCAGCTTTTAATTGAATTACCCCAAAAGAATTTAAAAATAAAACCCAATTTAAAATGACGTACACATCGTAATGGGTTAATGAGGAAATTGCCAGGCTCATTAAGGACCCAAAAAGCAAAGCAAAGAAAAAATACAAAATAAATTCAAATACAATTTAAATAAAAAAAAAAGAGAAAAGGAAAAGGCGAGAAAGTAGAAAGAAAACTCTAGTAAAGTAGGCCAAGACAACAAGTCAAGGTCCAGATAAGTAACATCTCAGCCAAGAATCTAGTGTCCGTCATACAAAACGTTTCGAAAAATACGAAATATTATTTATCTACAATATCTGTACAATCAACTCAAGAGCCCAGATGGATCCACTCGGTGTACCCACAAAGGTAAACCGTCATGTCTTGCGGGCTGTGCAGTACCTGACAAACACCGAGGATTACACTTTCGTACCCCTGGAGGAGATCCGTGAGCGTGCTAAATACACTATGCGAAATCTCAATCCGGTTAGCAATGTGAACAGCTTGATCGAACAATCTCTCAACAATTTGAGCCTCCTTACAATTTTAGTTAATAAGGATGGGGGATATGCACTCAATATTAAGGAAAACGCATTGGTATGTGTTATTTATAAGCGCATAACCTGCAAATGGGTTAAAATATTAATTAATTTCCTTAATTAAATTGTAGTATCAGGATTTTCTTTAAAATTCAACTTTTTCAGGATTCATAAATAGCATTAAAGCCACGGAGACTTATTCAGAAAGCTGCCAAGTTGCTAAATTTATCGTTTCGTTGAAAGTTTAATAAAATAAATATAACAAAATATACTCTTCCGAAGTAGACAAACAATTGGTAAAAGGATATAAAAAGCCAGCCTTCCTTCTTCGATCAGTAATTTTAAAGCAATTTTAAAGGATTCAAGCCAAGGACGTTTGGGGAAATGCTCCCTAAAGAAAGTTGCTAAATCCCTTAACCTAGTTAAAAAACATAAATGTATACAAATAAATATAATAATAAATAGCCTTTAAAAGTAAACCAACAACTACTGAAAGGATGTAAAAATAAACCCCAGAAAATATTGACTGCCACATCAGTTGAGGGGCTTCTGCCTCCAGGATTACTTAACGGCCTCTGGGCCCATTTCGTGTGGCCCACATTGCTGGTGACAAATGTAAATTTGGATTTGGCCAACAACTCTATTACCCATCCGCTCTCGCTGCCTCTCCCTATCTCTTCCTGGCAGCTTCGGGCTTTCCGCCAGGCCTGTAATTGAAAAGCGTCCGCTGCTAATTGACTGGTCGAGTGACTGGCTGACAAGCACACATGGAAACACTTTCCGCCGCCCACAATCGACCGGCCCGCCCCCCACTTTGTGGGGCCGAAAGAAATTGTCTTGCCACGAAAACACACATTTGGAATGCGCGAAAAAAATAAAATTAAACTACAGGAAATCATTGAGGCCATGATGGGGGACAAATACAAAATAAAATAGTTTGTAAATATTTTCAAAATGAGTTGATCGAAGCTAGATCCCAGCGACCCTTTAATCTCTAGAAAACAAAAATTAAATAAAATAAAATAAAGACCAATTTCAATCCTCTCTCAACTTTAGCCGCAAGTCAAAACATTTTCTCAACTTTCGCTGCCTCCTGCCATATATCCCTTGGGAGCTGCCAAAGCTGTTAAGCCTTCACAGTTGCCAACAGTTGGTCTTAGAAATATAGGTCTTATATATATTAATATTAATTTAATTGAATTAAGTTGCTTTAAAAATGGTGGCTTAAATAAGGGGGTTTGCTATATAAAGTTAGAAGATTTTAAAGCCATTTCAAACTGTTTATTTTTGGGGTTTTATTTGTATAAATAATAATTTAAATAAATATCAGTAATTCGGAGTGACTAGCAATTAAAACTAAATAAGGGAAATCTGAATATGACCAAGCTAAAAAAATGTTGCTGACAATCAAGGAAACATTATATTTTTATGAATATATATTTCAATTTTAATGCTATATTCTTATATTATTAAAATTATTTGAACAATTTCTTATTAAAATTATTGAATTTTTAAGGATTTTAAAAACAGAATACAATGAGACCTAGTCACATAAAGAGTGGCTAAAGTAAGGACACTTAAAAGCTTATGGGACGTGATTATGAGGCAAGAATTAATCCTAAAATTAGAAAATTAAATACTAATAAGTCTAAATACTTCTCAAAAGAAAGTTCTCTAAACTAAACAAAAATTACGATGCAGAAATATTTTCTGTATATATTTAAAACCCCTACAAAAACCTAGTCTACTTTAACTTCTCTTTTTGCGTTCTATTACTTTGAACTGGAACATGTTAACTGGTGTGTGTGTTAGCTTGTTCTTGGCCTTCTGTTTTTTTTGGCTTTTGTCTGACGGCGGCGGGACTTCAACTGCGAGCAATATTGAGTGCATTTTTTTCCCTCTTGTTTTTTATTTGGCATTTTTTCATTCGAATTTCTGGTCTTTCCTAGGGCGGCTTCTTCGTTCTATTTTTTTTTCTTTTCAGTTTTCCTTTTGTTTTTTTTTTTTATATATACTTTTCATCGGAATGTCAGAGATAGTGGACTGGCCAAGGGCCATCAGGGGTTAAGGGTATAGTGTGTACTATCTGCTGGCATCTGCCAGAAGGCGTTAAGTGTTTGAATTTAGTTAGTTTGCAAAAGGGATTCTGTTCTTTATTTTTTTGTTGTTTGCTGCCTGTTGCCATCAATTGAATTTACTGCGATTTATTGTTATGGCATTCGACACACACACACACACACACACACACACACTCACTCAACCAGACAGTTATGCGGCTGTTTATCCCTTTTTCCTCCGGGGTCATACGTGGCGTATGCGTTATATTTGCAGGAAGAAGAAGGAAGCCTTTGATGAGGCAGGGAGAGAAAGAGAGGAAGTAGTCATTGTTCTGGCTTGTCCTCTTCCTTTTCCTTTTTGGTAAATCAACTCAAGCCCAAGCCCAGGCCAAGTCATTGCGCAATTTAGCAGCTCGATGCACTCGGCTTTCGGCTTTCGGCCGGGGGAACCGAAGGTAGCAAGGAAGGCTGGCAGGACTTTGGTGGTGCATCTATCATAAATACACGCTAGATGCGATTTATGGCCAAACTTAAAATCACCAAAACCAAGTGCCCAAAAGTGGATAAGCTAATGGGCAGGCAGAAGAACAGGACGAGATCTCCTCTACTCGGAGGGACAGATGTGAAGACGAGACGTTGAGTTGAGAGAAATTGTGGGGTTACTTTCGGGGTCACAAAACGAGCCTAAAGCGGTTGGGCGGGGGAAGGAAGCTGTGCGGCGAGGAAAAGCGGAAAGGCGGGGTTAGAACGAATGCAAAAACTATGCCGGAAATACGTGCTTAGCATGCAAAGGCACAACAACAGGAGACGGATGAACAGACATAGACACACACGGACGAACACACAGATACAAACACAGACACAGACAGTCAGTGGGAGGCTGTGTATGTGTGTGCTCACCAATACCTAAGCACCAGCACAGACAGACGCACACATGTGGCACATAAACCGCTTAACAATGCCACTTCCGCTTTTGGCATGCGGTTGCCCCAATGCACACCGTGCACAGTGGAAGGAAAATGTGATTTTTCTTAAGCTGGAAATTGTTGGGGATTGAAAATTGAAATCTTTAAATGTTGATATTTATTATACTTATTGCTATTTTTGCTAATTTATATTATTAGATATTTTTTTTTACTTGCTGAACATGAATTGGCCTTCTAATTTGCATCTTTACAAGGTTTTTTTTTTCTTAATGAATAAATAATAGTTACATAAAAAATGAATTTTACTTAGCTTTACTTTCACAAATAAATGTTTAGATAAAAGTAAACCCAGAATAAGTTTAAGAAAAGTAAATTCAAATTTGCCATAATTTTCACTCATAAATATTAACAAATAACACAAATACTTTGTCTTTTATTTAAATAGAATTATTTTTTTATTAAATTTATAACCAAAACGAAGGAAAATTAAATGCACAGTTGGATTGCTCGGGGGTGTTATGCCTTAATTTCGGTGGCCACTGTTACGTGTTTTCTCTTCGGTTAGAGACGTCAGTTGCTGAATTGTGGCCGCTTTTGTTGTTGTTATTATTGTTGTTGTTGCTGCCATTGTTGTTGTTTATGTTACTCACGCTTTTTGTACGCACACACACACACACACACTAAACGGGAGGGATTTTCGGGCCAAACAAGAGCAGCGCACATTTTCCACATTTTCACAAGTTGAGCCAGCCTACAACGCTGATGTCGCCTCGGCTTATGCAATCTTTTTTCTGCCTTTTTTTTTGTGTCATTGCTTAGTGATATTTTGTGGAGTTTGAATTTGAGTTTGTGTGCGTTTTTTGGGGGCCTCATAAATAAGCATTTTCCGTGTCTCAATGTCAGAATTATTTCCATTACATTAGCAACAGAAGAGCATCTGGCTAAGATTGTCCCCTGAATTTCCGCTTGAATTGATAAACAAACCATGTTTTTGCATTGGTTCTTTGGTTTTATGGGTTAATTAAAGGCATAATATTTTCCAGGTCTTGAGGTAATTAATATTAATTAAAGTCTAAAGAAGAAGGCAATGCTTGTTTACTAAGAAGTTAGAGTTAATGTTAAAGGAAGAGTTTTGAATGTCTAAGATACTTATATTTATATTTTTCTTGATTAAATTATAAGTCAAATTATATTATTGTTTCATTTTACTATCATTTTCTGCAACTATTTAAGAAGTATTAAATTCGCCACCAAAATTTTGTTGATAATAAAAAATTCTCATCATAATTTGATGGCTGGCAAAATCTTTAGAGACTTGGCAATAGTTTGTTCTTACTGCCAGCGGCCATAGTTTTCGGTTTGTTGATTTTAAAGTTATAAATCTTGAATGCAATTTCCTTATTGTTGGTCGCCCCCCCTTCACTCTCTAAAGAGTCAAACTTTCGCCTTACCCTGACAGGCCATTGAATGTTTAATGAGCAAATATTTGTGCCAAACATTGAACAAGAAGAAGTGCCACCTCAGCAAATGGGGGAAACCCCTTTCTGCACCACCCCTCCCCCCCGGTAAACAATAAGCAGATTGAGGCATTTGCGGCATAAGTTATTCATAAAACCAGCCCCTGCCCCACCGATCCCCTCCTTGCCGCTTCCCGAAGGCTTTCAACTTAACTTCCAGAACGCCACTTGAACTAATTCCCAAATATTAGCTAAACAAACTTCTTTGCAAAACTTTCAAAAGGTGTGCTTCGAGTGTGTGTGTAAGTGACCGGCAAAAATCAAAGTCAGAGCCCCCCTCAGCCCCCTTAGGTACGCCACTGTGTCACCTCAACCGCAATTCCCGCAAAAGCACACACACACATTTGTGATTTTTAGCAATTAAGAAAATTCGAAATATTTGCAGAAAGCCAGCTAGGCAGGGGCGGCGGCCTACTGAATTATTAAACATATAGGGGGGATGGCAAGGGGGTCAAAAGGAGAGGGAGATGGCGGCTTAAAAGAGGGGCATGGTGAAAGGTCTCGTAGCAAATATTTGCATGCAACACTTGCTTACATTAAACAAACTTAAACACACACACACACCACACACAGGTTGCAGCAACCTCAGGGCTCACCCTCAAACAAACCCCCTCGCAGACTGAGATGCTTACACCCCTGTTGCAGTCTCCTTACACTTTCGATCTCCGCTCTCCTGGTCAGTGCTGCCCCAAAAAATTAAATCCCTCAAAAAATAAGAATTTATTAAAAAAAAATATTTTTATTTTACCAGTTTTTATAAAGTAATGTAGGAATTACATATATTTTATGTAAATTTATAGATGTCCCGGTGATGTCCTCATGGTACATAAAATGATCCTTAAATTAGGCAATTTTCCAGACAATTTTAAATAAAATTATGCTTAAGTTAAGAACATTTTTAAAACTTTGTGCATATAATATTAGTTTGTTAATTTATTCATACAAATTAATGTGTGAAATTTAGCAAAAGATAAAGCAAAATTAAAAGATTTTTGTTTTCTCATAAAACCACAAAACAAATATATTATAAAATATAATCTAAAAAAAAAGTAACTACTACTAACTACTAAATATCCCATACATTTTCCCTGCGAAAAACATGGCGAGATTTTCCCACCAAACCGACAGCAATGCGACTGTGGACAGCATATATATCTTCAGCGATAATTAAGCACACATTATGAACGCTCATCTGGGTATCGCATTCACATGTACGAATATTCCCCAGTGAGTGTGGCCCCTGGCCTGTGCCCCACGTGCCCCGCGTTACGGTGTTTGCGGCATACATAATGTTGCCCAGTTTTGGGCAGGATGTGTGTGTGTACTTTCTGCACTGACCGTGACACGTGAAGGGGTCCTGCAGCTCATTCACTTTCGCGGGGCTTCAAGTCATCGCGCACATTGCGGCGCTCAAATGACCCAGAAACCGATTTTAGGGCACAAAACCAAAGGGAGATGATCATTTTACAGGATTAAGTATTTCATTAATTTTAATTAAATTTTTTTAAATTATTTTATGGGGAAGAAACTTTGATTAAGAAGGAAAATGAATATTTGTAGGCCCGAACTAGAGGAAATTTAAATTTAAGGAAAATGTAAATAACATTTTAGAGGCCTTAAGGTTTCTAATATTAAAAATGAAATCAAAACAAATCAACTTTCTCTGGTAAATTTTATATATTTTATTGGAAATGGAAACTAATAAAACAGGAAAAATTATATTTGAAAAGTTTAACTCGAAGTAATTTGCATTTTAATTAAAATTTTAAGATCACACAAAAGTTACTCTAATTTTAAATACTAAAAAATTAAAAAGAATTAAACATTCGAAAAACAAATTAGGATTTTCTTGGAAAAGTGGCTAAAATGGTTTATTTCTTAATTGTTTTTGTATTTCCGCTCATTCTCCATTTGCTGTTGTTGTTGTTTTTTTTTTTTTTGTGCAACTCTGATTTCTTACTGACACCAAAAATCCTGGCAGGAGGCAGAAGCAGGAGGAGGTGGACCCCCCACCGCACATGCACTTAAAAGTGTATTCGTGTAACACGTAAAAGGACTTAAAATGAAGGTGTGCATAACTAAATAAATTCTATCAGCGGCGGCGACACATCCTCTCGTGTCGCCTCCTTTTTCGTCCTCGGCCAGAAACATGTGGGACAGGCCTCCCAAGTGGGACAAAACACTATTTCTGCCTGTGACACCAAAAGAAAGCAAAAGAAAGCAACAAGGGGAAGGAGAGGAAAAAAGGAAAAATGGAGAGGAACTTAAAAACAAGAGCAGGGGGGGGGGGGGGGGGGGAAAAAA
>VNJN01002233.1:0-36306 GCA_008042485.1 Drosophila mayri | reverse complement strand
GCAGAAGCTAGGGGGGTATAAAATTGTGTTAAGCGTTGATTCTTTTGTTCTTGACTCTCTCTCCCTCCCTCCCTATTTCTTTCTGTGTATCTTCGCCCCTTTCTTGCACCCCGGAACCCTTTCATTTGGCGCCTTTCTACTTTACTGCCTGGTGGCATGCATGTCTAAGATGCAGCCGCCACGCCCCCTACCGAAAACGCCCCCTTAAGACCGCCCCAGAAACTCAGGCAGTCGCCGCCCCATCCCTTCCTGGCTGCAAATTTGTGCTACTTTGTCTTTTGTGTTAAACAACAGCGGCAACAAAAAAAAAAAAAATAAAACTAAAAACGGTCTAGTCAAGTGTCTGGATCTAAAAATACCTTAAAGTATTTCTTAATTATAATTAAAACTAAAATGAAGCCTATTTTTAAGCTTGAAAAGGTTTTTTTTATTAGAACGAACTTTCTTTAGACTTGCAAAGTCTTGCAGGAGTCTTATTTTGGGTTAAATATTTTAATATTAATCTTTATATTAAATTAGGGATCTGATTTTGAAAATAAGTATTAATAAATAGTATTTTACATTTTTAAATATTAATATATACCAAAATTAGGCTTAGTTAAATTTTTAAACATTTAAATAATGTAAAGAACTTCACTTAAATTTCGGGTTTGAAGTTAAACTTGTTAAATATTTTTATAAATTATTATTATTAAATATTAAAGGCATAATATATAGTTTAGGATTCACAAGTAGCTTTGAATTGCATACAAAAAACTCATTTCAAGCTGACTTAATTCTCGTTTAATGAGTTTCTGGAGACCTGAACAATTCGTCCAGCTAAGCCCCTTATATGGTATATATACCCTTAAAAAAAAAGCTAGATAAAGGGTACAAAAGGACGAGAGGAGCACAAGAAATTGCTGCCGCCTAAAATATTTCAGTCCAAAAACACAAAGTTTTGCTTCTTGGCAACGATGTCCTCGTCGTTGTCCTCGTCGTCGCTGTTGCCAGAGGAGAAAGTGGGGAGTGCGGCCAAAAAAGGAAAATAATAGAAGTACTTAATAAAACAAAGACACGGCGTGGGCGGCGTCATCATCATCATCATCATCATGCTGCACTTTTTGCATACTCCTTATAGCCACCCCCGGCTATGTGCCTCCTCTGCTGCCTGTTTTTTTTTCGGTCAGCATGGCCAGCGCCACGAAAAAAGCTAAACAAAAAAAAAACAACAAGGGTGTCGTGAGTTTGCCTTCGTTTCACTTTCCTCGACTCTCCTGCTCCTCCTCCTCCTTCTCGATTTGCTGAAAAATATGCAAATTGCATGAAAATCTGGCGCTTTCTATTTTTCCGCTCTTTTTTATGTTGTTTATTCATTTTTCGTGCTTTTTCTGATTTAGAGCCATGATCCCTTACGTGAGAGAGCAAACGAAACGAATTTTTGCCAGCTTTGATTTTGCTTTTAAAATTAAGGAATTTATTTTCTCTAAAAGAGAGATGTCAAATATATAATTGATAAATAATTGCAGTGAAATAAGTGGGGGAAAAGTCACTTAACTGGCTTCATAACGCACCTGTTTCCTTTGCTCGCGCTCATCTTCCTGCCACTTTCACGGCTTTATTAACTTCTCGGGGAATGCCAACTAGGACTCGAGCCTGACTTCCAACTGGAGGGCAGGCACTCATAACGAGGAGTGGGAGCAGGAGCAGGACTTGCTGCCGGAGCAACTGGAAGCTGTATCGCCTTACGTGACGTAAGCTCAGCCCTAAGTTGCGCCTTATGAGGACGGTGGTGGCTGCAACTTCGTTTACACTTTCAGAGCAAAACCCACTTGACCTGCCATTACGGCTGCCCTGCACTGTGTCCCCCAAAGCAGTTACACAGTGAGAAAAATTTTAAAAGAGATATTTACATATTATGTTTATTAAATGCCTTAAATATCAACATTTATTATAATTTCAATTTCCCTAAAATCGTAATTAAAGTTAAAGCAAGGCATTTGGAGTTTTCCTAGAATAAAAACATTTATATATATATTTTTTTTACAGTAAAGATTATTTATTAACTAATTCATCATTTAAATATATATATATTTAATGTGTGTAAAACTTTATTATTTTATTACAATTTTTGTTGAGCTTTGAAAAATATTTAAAATTTAATTTCGCTGCTACCTAAAAATACTTTTTACTTATTTTTTCAAATATTTAAAAAAAACATTCTAAATTAATTCTGGCTATTTTCTTTCGGTGCCACACCCCAGCCTCAGGGGAGTTAGTGCCGCCCATTGATAAAGCGAAAAAGAGGGTAAAATATGGAGTAAGTGTGCTCCAGCCATTAGCACAGTACTTTTGCACTTTTTTGCACTTATTTTTTTACTTTTTTATTCCTTTTTGCCCGGTGTTTGTGCTGTCGACAGTGGCTTTTCCTTGAAGGAGGTGGAAATCCTTGGCTGGCTCTCGGCTCCTTGCTCCTTCTGCTTGCCAAATTGTTATGCAAAATCTGCATAATACATTATGTAATTATGAACGTGACAAAAGTATATTTCCATCCCTTTACATTTCTCCCTTTCTCCCCCCCTCTCGCGGTCTGTTCGTATCTCCTTTTGTGTTGTCCCACCGGGCGTATGCGCAATATTCGTTTTTGCATTTAATTTTGCATAAACAAGATTTAATTAGTTTTTGCGGATATCCTGGCGCCCAGCTCCTTGCATCGGCTAGCAGCAAATTATTTCACACCATTTCACTTGTGTGTTTGACTTTGGGTTCGGAGCTCCCTGGAAATGTACTCAATTAATTGTAATTTATATAAACACATATTTATCCGAGGATCTAGGAGCTCCATGTGTGTGTGTGTGTGTGTGTTTACCTTAACCAACACACACAAATACAGTCATCAGCATATGTCAACAATCTGGCAGGATGCGTGTGTGTGTGTCTGTGTTTGTAACCCAGCCAGCAAATTGTTTGGTCAACTAAGAAATATTAATTGAAGGCTTTGAATAATTTACTAGTTGCTTAATTTATAATTTAATTGCTTAAGTAATATTTTAATTGATTAAACAAGTTCATTTTATCATTAATTATTCAGAAAAAGATAAAGGATTTTGTATTGAATTTATATGGAAAGTGTTATTAACTGCTCTTTTGATTGTCAAATTAAATTAAATTATTAGAAAAAATATTTTCTAGCAAGAAATATAAATTAATTAATTTAAAAAACTTTACTGATATATTTAATACATATTTTAAATTATCAAAATAATTTTTAATCTTGAATTAAGCAAGTAATAAGCTTTTCCATGGGATAATATATTTTAAATATGTGAGAAAAGAGGCATTTGGTGATATTTTCTTAATATTTATTTTATAAAGTACTACAAATTAATTAATTTTATATTAAAGAAAGTTAAATTATCTGCTAAAGATAAACTCAAGCCTGATGTTTATAGTTGCCAGGATTATAAATCCTAGTTATTTGATTACCTCAATATTTATTAAACACTTTAGTTTTCTGGGTGCTTAAACAAACTTTAAAATTTATTAGCGCTGCATTTTTAATTGATTACATTACTCATTTATGCATTTTAATTGCTAATTAATGCAGAATTTACACAGGAATCGGGGGATAAGCGAGAAGGGGAATCTCGCTGGATTTATGTATAATTAGCGGTGGGGCATTAGGCAGCTGGGTGGGTGTGTGCTGTGCTGTGCACAACAATTTGCATAAACAAATAGGCAATGAGGGGCAGGTGGGCGTGGCCAGTTAACTGTCCGAATAAAGTTGCCGGCAAAAGGCGGAAGTTCATTTTATATCGCTGTCACTTCCGGTACGCTGTGTGTGAGTGTGTGTGTGTTTAGAGGGTGTGTTTAATGAGCCGTTATTTATTACCTTGGCCTTTTAATTTATGAGTGTGTGTGTGTGTGTGTGTCTGCAACAAATTAGAGGCCAAGAGGCCGGTCCTAATGCCCTTTTTCAACTTTATTTGCAAGTATTTGTGCAAATTGCTGCACAACAGCACAAAAAACACAAATCAGCAAAGTAAACAATAGGAATAATGGCGGAAAAGAGGTGGAAAGTGTAAAGAGGAAAAGCTACAGACGGCAGAAGTAATTGCTGCTTTCCCTGGGCCATGAATTTATTTATAAACAAGTTCTAAGTTCTAAGGAAAATAATTTACAAGCTAGAATTGGGAGGCTTTAAATATTTTTAGGAATTTCCGAAATGAAAATAAAGAAAATAAATGTAGAACTTCACTTCAATAAGTCACTCACTTACCAACTTTCCACTGCCAATGGCAATTCAACGTGGCCAAATAGGACCAAACAGGACACAGAGGACACAATAAATTCCTCTTAGTTATGAGCGATTTGAGTCCTTATTCTCCCTTTTCCTACTCTTCATTTTCTCGCTTTCAGCAAGTAAACATGCAACTGACATTAATGCCACATAGTCTATATACATATTTATATATATCAAAAGTTATGAAAACTCGGGGAACCTCAAAGCAACTCGCGGGAAAAAAGAAAGTCTCAACACTTAGTGGTGGGGAAATGGTTAAAAGGGAAATGGGAAATGTGAAATTTTTGTGTAAGTAAGTGAAAAGCCAAAAGAAACCAAAGAAAAGCGAAAAGGCGACGCAAAGTGGGGTGTGTGTGTGTGTGTGTGTACGCTTAAGGATAAGAAGGATCTCCTGCTTCTCCTTTCGCGTAATGAAGACATTCCCCAACTTTCGGCACTGAAACTAATTTCGGCAACTGAGGAGCAGGGCGGAGTCTTCGTCTCCCTCGCCTTCTTGGGGCGGCTGGGGGCGTGGCAGCAGCAAGAACATAAATTAAAATGTTAGCTAAAAGTTTTTGCCGGTAAAATGGCGCAGCAAAGGAGCCGCCTCCGCGGGGAGGGAGGGGCTGCAAAAGAGTGTAAATGACACTTAACACAATTAAATAAGCATTTAAAGTTGCACAGCCTCATGAGTGCGTGTGTGTGCCAGTGTGTGTAGTGTGTGTGCATTACTGCGCTGCATATTAAATTAATGGTGTGCCAAAAAGTAGGCTACAGCACAAGGATAAGGAGCCGAAGGACTATAAAGTGGTTGGGATTTTTAAGGAAAAATTTAGCAGTTTGAAATCATGCATATTTTTAATTTACAAAAATGAAGCCGCATTTGATGATTTTAAATAATTATCTTGCTTTGATCTATAAAATCTATAAAACTTAATGCTTAGCTATTTATTGTTAAGCCGATTTTAGGCCAGATCATTCTTAGAAAAAACTGAAATATTATAATATTTTAATTTTGTGATAATTTTTGACCAAATCAAAGTTTAGAAAAGCCATAACAATGCTAAAAATTAATTAATTTCCAATCGGAAAGCAGTTTTATGCTAGTTTTTAATAGTTTAATAAATCTGCATACTACATTTCAGATTTTTAAAAATTAAAATTTTTATCGATTTTTGAAAAAAAGGATGATGTAACCCCTTACAGTTTTTTGAAAAAATTAGTAAAAAATTTTTGTTCAAAAAATATGGCTAAATCGATTCAGCAATTAATGCTGATCAAGAATATATATGGTTTATAGGGTCGGAAATGATTAGTTTTCAACTTTTGACTAAAATAATAATACCCTAGAAGGGTATAAAAACTCAAACTGCAAAGTGGGCGGGGCAGCTAAGGATTTATGCGCTCGTTAAGGGCAGCTTTATGCTGCTTTTTATGTGTCATGTGTGCTGCTCCCGGTGCTTTTAGCAATCCTTGAAGCCTGCTGCAGTTTGTTGAACTAATCATACACATGATTCAGTTTGTTAGCTTGGCACACTGAAAAGTGCGTGGCAAGTGGCAGCTGGAAGTGCAACTGGCAGCGGGAAATTAAATAATAAATTGGGAAAACACTGGACATTTTCCACCATTCGGATCATAAGGCTTGATAGTATTTTAAACCAGGATCAATTTAGTGATACTAAAATCGTAATTTAAAAAAAATAAACCTTCTAATAGATCGATTTTTAGGGTTCTTAATTTAAAGTTTAATGTTTGAATTGTTTGGGTTTTTTTTAAACCTTTTTTTCTTAAGTTAAAAATATATTATTTTAGATTATTCAATGCCTTTGTACCGATCGATGTCGAAACTTTGCATTCGTTCCTTTTTTTTTAGATTATTATCTTAAATACAACAATTTTTTGATATAAGATAAGTTTATATAGAACTCACTCAATGCCATATATTCATTTCGTGTCCCATTGAGTCTTCTGTTGCACTTTTTCCTCCTCCTCTCCGCGTTGAAGCAAAACAAAGTCAAGGAAAAGTCAACCAACAAAAAGGAGATGAAGAAAAATTACGGTTTAGTTGGGTTTTTGGACCCGCCAAGGACCAAATAAATGACGTGTATAAAAATGGTAAAAACGTAAATAAGGCGACGGGAGCCAAGAGGAAAATCTATGGAAAAGCTGTGAGTGAAGAAGCAGATGAAAAAAAGAAGAAATACAAACTGTACTCCCGAAAAACTCTGTGCAAACATTTTATGGCACTTTTGGCTTATTTTCTGCTGCTGCTGCTGCTGCTGCACACACACGGGGAGACTTTGTTGCAAGGTTCCTTTGGCCAACAACCACCCACTCGCCTCCCTCTGGCCAAACCCCGCCACCCAACTAGCAATAACTGTTGACAATCTTTGGCAACTTTTGTTAGCCTCAGATTCTTCGCTTCGAAACTTTGAGGGGGGATTTTAAGGCGCCTCTTTACCCCCTTTTTCCCTTTCCATTTTCCACTGCCCCCTGCCCCTGCCCCCTCTCCCTCTTCCCTCTTTATTATGCCCAGCTTCTGCCTCTTCTTGCCTCGCCATCACGCACATCAACGGAAATCGATCTCATCACTTATGCAAAATGTGACGCAGTTAGTTGGGAAAATTTATACGGGGGACGACCGTAGTTTATACATGTATATATAGTACATGTTTATGTGTGTGTGTGTGACCCGACTCATGCCTGCCCCTCCGTTTGGAAAAATCCCAAAAAAAAAAAAAGCGAGTTGTTTATCCCAGGCGAAGGATTACCCCATCGCTGGCGCCTCAAAGTGGGCAACAAAATACGAGTACGAGTCAGTGCAACGTGCCCTGTGCCACCATTTGTTTGCTATTGAGATTTCAACCTTAAAAACTGCATAAAATTTCAAAAATTTATGCTGGCGCTGATGAGTTTAAGAACGACGTGGGAGGAGGGCAAAGTCACGAATGAAAATACCCAAGATACAGTTTAACATTTACGAGATGTTGCCAAGGTGAGCGATATGCCAGCACACACACGCGACCAGAGGGGGAACCTGAGCACTGAGCGAAAAAATTGGGAAAAGGCAAACGAGTGTAGAGGGACTTAAAAAGGTTTAAAAAATATGCGGAATATTTGCATTTCTGCTTGATCAGTGTCCAGTGTGCCAGCTGCAGTGGCTTTCGCTGTCTCTCCTTAAGCTCCTTAAGCCATATTCTTCTCTTATAGTAATTTCCCTTCTCTCAGTGTACTGGAATGGGTCCGTGTGATACACAATCCGAGCTGTGACAGAACGAGAATGCAACCGCGATGTCTTTGACTCTGCCCCTGCTGGTGGCTGGCAGCTCCTGCTACTGCTGCTGCTGGTGGCAAGGATCCCCTGCCGTGTCAACTTCAGCTGCCGTGGCAGTTGCCAAAAAAGAATGTCGGCAAAGCGGAAACACATACAAACAACCGCTCTCTGTCTGACCCCCGGCGCCTCGCTGGGAAAAACTTCTTCCTCGACGCTCCTGTGTTGCTGTATTTCCTTTTGGCTTTCGGTTTTTTTTTTATTTTTATTTGTGTGTTTGTGTTTTTTAAATTGTATGCAAGATTTATTAAGATTTAAAAGCTTTTATGTGTGTTGCTGTCAATTGTTGTTGGCTCAGTCAGTCGCTCACTCAATGACAGGAGCGACAGGCAGGCAGGCAGGCAGGCAGGAGCAGCAAGAACACACACGTGTTTGTCCTTTAATTTCCTTTGCCACAAAACTGTTGTTATTGCAACACTTTAATTGAAATTTGCCCCAGTCCCAGTCACAGCATACATTTTCCACTTTCCCGCTGTCCCTCTCAGCTGGAGGCAGCTGCCCGGGGCTATCCGGGGAGTGCCTGGAGATTGCTCATACGCACTGTGTGCGGTCTCTGACCGTAGAATTAATATTATTATCATGAACCATAAGTGTCTGGGCCTTGTGCCTGCACTGATGCTTGTTTTCGTCCTGGTTTTGTCTTCTAATTGGATTCTGAATGTGTCCTAACTGTGTCCTTGCCAGCCTGCCAGATTTTTTTTTTTTTGTTGCATTTGTTTCTGTTTGTTTTTAGTTTGTTATGAGAAATGCATCTCCTACAAGGTGAAGCTGTTCGGCCTGGGCTTTTGTGTTTGCCCATCAGAAATCGTTCATCTATCCGTTTGCGTGTCCTTTTGGTCTTACTTCCTGTCCTGTCTGGCAATGTCCTGTCCCGTCCCTTTCTGTCCCGTCCCAAGAATGTCCACAACCCAAGCCAAATTAGTTTTTATTGTCCATTACGAATGTTTCAAATTGTAATCGTATTAAATGGCAAATGGTTTTCGATAAACGACAAACGATAATTGCACTGGCAGTTGTGGGAATTATAATCGCATATCCCACAAGCAAGGCCATAAAAACGTGAAAAGGGGTTTTGGTTTAGTTTTAGCTTAATAAATAAGGTTATACTCCCTTCCTCCAGGTGCTTTGTGCTTTCCCTTGATTGCTTTGCCCTACTTGAGGTCCTTGATTGCATTGATTATTTGTGGCTTATCGAGGACACAAATTATATGCACTAACTTGACTTGTTTCAAGTGGTTGAAAGTGATTTTTAAATTAGTTTTGGAGAGTTACAGAAGGAATCAAACAACTTCCCTTTTCTAAGATTATATAGTCATATTTTTTGCATACTATTTTTATGAGCCCTTTGCCATCCGCTACAGTTTGTTGTACCAATTTAACATATCCTTGTATACATATATAACCACACGACCGTGCATAGCTGACGGCACTTAGCTTAACCAACTGAAATGCACACAACATTAACTGGCTGGGGAGGCAGAGGGAAATGCAGCGGCATTATCATATCTTATTACAGCCATTCGCCAGTTATCCGAATGACGAGCAGAGGCAGAGGCAGGAGTCTGTGCAAGTCCTCCTGCCACTGCTGGCAACACTTAACTCCATAAAGCCCCAGCCGTGGAGCATAAATTGAAATTTAAATGAATATGCCACAGAGTGAGGCAAGGAAAAATAATGCAAAAAAAAAGAAGAAAGTTCCAGCAACAGCTGGCAATCATTTGATTATGTTTTTGCCTGTCAAGTGTGTGTGTATGTTGGGTGTATGTTATGTGGTGTTGTGTTGTGTTGTTGTGTTGCCTTCCCCCTGGCGTCCGCCATCAAATAACGTTTGGTTCGACAGGCCAAAAAAAAAGGAGACAATTAACACGCCATGTGTATAAAGTGTTGCCGCAGGGCCACAAAATGATTTGCATTAAAAATGCTCATTAACTGCGGCATATCAGAGACCCCCGCCCATCCCCCTGCTCCTTCTCGAGGTCAGCAGTCCCGGCGCCTGTTGTTATGCAATGACTTTTTCGCCCAGAGGCCATGCAGGCAAAGCAACAGCAGCACAACGAAAAAAATATATACAAAAAATCCAACCAGCGAGGGTGAACTAGAGTGAGAGGAAAAGCAGGAAAAGCTACACAGAGCTAGGTGGGAAAATGTTGCACTAATCTAGGTGAAGTCGGAATGCCCTAAGAGCTAGCAGGGGGAAGGTAAATATACAAAAATGCATGAAAAAGTAAGACAAAAACAAATTAAATAATAAACATTAAACAAGGGTTAAAAATAAATTACATTTTTATTAAGCATTATTATTAATTTGCGTATTCCCTCAATTGTTGTCAATAAATAATTCATTTAAGGTGACATCTTTATGATTTAGGTTTAAATTAAATCACTCATACGCACTGGTCAACTTAAGATAAGATAAAAATCTCGAAGCTTAATATAATTTCAATTAAATAAATTCACAACAATTCTGTATTTTTCTTATTATATATTTAATGTTTTATTTAATTTTTTCGGAACTTTTTATGACCTTCTTTTTTAATTTTAATAAAACCACTCATACGCATTGCTTAACAATTGTTTTTTAATATTTAAATTTATTTAAAAAAATTCAGAATAATTATAATTATTATTATAAACAAATTTTGCATAAATATAACATTAAATATAAATATAACATTTCTGTATCAAATATTTTTTCCGACATTATTAAAGACTATCTTTCTGTTTCAATAAAATTACGCATACGCACTGTTGAACCTTTAGCAAAATATTTCGATTCTTAATTTAAAGAATACATGAAACATTTTAATAACAATATTAATAGAAATATGTAATATTTTGTGTTGTTGTGTTGAAATTTTAATAAATAATATAATTTATAAATTGCCAATTAAATATAGATACTACGAAAATGCAATGCCTATAATTTAAATTTTATTAAAAAAAATTCTCTGCATTTTTAAGCTATATGTTTATGTTTAAACATAATTTCCTTGGCCACAATATTACTCATACGCCTGGGTCGACCGATTTTATTTGTAAATCATTAAATTCCCGGGCAAATCATAAAAAATAAATACCCAACCTTCTGTATAATTATTATAATTTGTTTTTCTGCCCGAAAGAAAGCCAAACATTCAGACAGACAGGCAGACGGACAGCCAGAGAGGCATGCCCCATGCACAGCAGGGCATTATAATAACATGGCGCTTGCAACATTTAGCTCTATGGCACGTTTTTTATGGCTTTTACTTTGCCTTTTGCCTTTAACACGATTTTAAATTGTGCTGGCAATTAAATATTTAAATTGTATTTTATATACCCCCCAACAACCGTACGTATATACTATATATATATTTTTATTCGTACTGGCTCTAAGTCCGCTTTAAGTGCGGTCAATTTTCAGTAATTTGTGTGCGGTTTTTATGCTTGTGCCACGCTCAAAGCTCCCTTCAATTATTCAGGGACCCGGCGAGAGAACGCGTTTACGGCTTGAGACATATTTGTGTGACCCACATTGTAGGCAGAAATTTAAGGTTGTCGTTGTCCCTTTGCCGCTGAGGTTGAGCTCGAAACCGGAACAGGAAACGGAAACAAGAACGGAAGCGGGGGTGTGTGTGTGTGTGGATTGGAATATATTTGAAATTTATCATTTGCGGTTGCATAATTGAAATATTAAATATTTATAATGTGACATTTACCTGGGGCTCCAGACGAGATCTGTCTGTCTGTCAGCCTGAAAGATTTATGAACATTAATATTAATCATTTATTTATTAAGTTTAGTTGCGGGCTTGTAAGGGTATCATTTTGAGTATATATTTAAGCTTGAGTTTATGGTAAATATATTTCTTAAAATATATGATTTATAAATTTATGTTTAGAGAATGAAAATGATTTTTGTTGCCTTTGAATGAGTTTTTATTTGACTTTAAAAAGGTTTTCCTTTAATCTTTATTAACATTTGGTTGTTTTATAACCAAGTTGGAGTTTTAATTTGATTACTTTATAACAGATACTTAAAAAAGGCATACATTTCTAAATATTTTATATATTTTTAAGTGTCAAATTCGATTTGATAAAATAAATACAGTTTTTCAAGCATAAATAATGCGTTAAAAGGTTATTAAATATTTATAATTAAATTATTATACATCAAATAGTATTTTAAATTATTAAACATAATATTAGCAGCTGGCTAACAATTTTTTTGTGGCTTTCTTTTATGCAAAAAATGTGCCAGGCAAACTTTCACTTGGCTTGACCTCGCCTCATATGCAATTCAAATGAGAAGCCCGCCAAAGTAGGCCACAACTTGTCGCATTTCGTGGGATATATATATATCTAAAGAGGGATATACATTCATATATATATATATATATACTTTTTATATACTATAACCCAGAACATCAATATCAATCCGTCCGATAAGCGACACTCGCTCATTTTAATGGCGGCCATCAATTTGTGACCCGCTGGGACTATAATTCGCGCTGAAAATTCAAAGATACATATTTCATCGGTCGGCGGGAAATGCAAATTAATCAATTATACATTTTGCTAAAGCATTTAATCGCATTTAATAGAATGTATCGAGTTATGCACATAAATTAATTGATTTAATGTGTGCGGCACGCGAATTAAAACACCGCAAACAAAGTGCACGTGCAAAGGGGGGCAGGGGGGGGGGGGGGGNGGGGGGGGGGGGGGGGGGGGGGGGGAGAGTGTGTGTGGGTGTGCGTGTGTTTGTTTAAAGTGCGTTTTTATTTTTTGCACAGCCGTCTGGCAGCAGTTAATCAAAGGGCCGCCGTCAGTCTGGTCGGGATTGGTTCCGTTTCGGCTTGGACGCCAGTGGTGACGCCATATTGCTTTTTCTGCTTTGACAAGCGGAAATGACAGTTGACGCCATTTTTGTTGCACTCACCCAGATGCTCATTCAACGCCTATTTACGAATATTTACGATTATTTGCCACTGTCAGCCATTTATACGAGATTTAAGGATGTTTGGGGCGGAAATAATGAGTGAGTTAACAAGATTTGGGATTAATTAAAGCTTTGGAATTACAAATCAAATAATCCGAGATCGTTGAGCGGTATATATATATTTTCAAAGCTTTAAGAAATGCTTTATATATTTTATATTTATTATTACCATAATTTTTAGTTAAATTATATAAAGAAAATGAATTTATTTCCAACTTTTTCGAACTATAAAATAGTTTAAATATTATTTTCCCTACTAAAAACCTTTTTAGCCAAAAATAAATCAATTAATATGACTTTAGCAATTAAGCTGAAAAGTTATCCCCTGTTTTTATTTGTTGTGCAAGTTAAAGAGCTTAGGGGAACGCGTGAATCCCTTCACAAACTCTTTAATGGCATTCAATTAATTAAAATTTAATATTTATAAAGCTGTCATATGTGTATTGTGAAAATGCGGCGCATTCTCGTTAATTTATCAGTGGGAGCCGGGGCTCAGAGGAGCAGCATCCCGAGCCTTCACAGTTGACAGATGGAGCCATGCTCGCGCATGGAGCCCCACCAGGACCTGTCAATCTCCTTCTGCCAAATGGGATCCCAAAGGATGTTTCGCCCCCGGATGCTGCGTCGCTTGATTGCGTAATGTGCCCATTATAGATTTAACAGCAAAATGAAACAATTCTCCATTGGGGGAAAGGCAGGACGGAGTAGGCGGGAATGTAATTGCCCAGAACAATTTATGGATGCGTTTATGCACACGACGAGCTCTCTTCCTCACTTGCTTCCTTCAAGACATTATTAATTGAGGGCCCCAAAATGAGCTCAAATAATAGCACTTTGACTTTGACTCTGACTTTATTATACGGGATGGCCTTTATGCCCTGCCATCGATGTGTGTGGCCACTCTCAACGGGCTCTGGGCTTAACCTTATCCCGGCTGGCCAAGTACTGACTGTCAGTGGCCTTAATCGCCTGCAAAGTGCGGATAACGATAGAAGTTCTGACAGGTAATTGACTTTGGAGTAAATTGAAAATATCAGTTGCACGCTCGCTGCCCATAAATCAGTTCAAAGTTATATATGTAATATATATCTCTTTGGTTAAAATGGGGCTGACAGGGTGACAATATAAATACTTTTGTGTGTCCTGTGAGAATTGTAAATAAATTACCAGCAACGAGAATAGTTTCACTTCATGTTGGGTATATTTTTTCCATCAATAAATATGGATATAGCTTAAATTAATGATTTTTTTTAAAGAGTTTATTGAGAGAACAATTTGTAACAGAATCTCTAAAAAACAAGTATAACAAAAGCTTAATTTTTCATAAATAATTAAGGGGAGAAACCGAAACCTCTTGGCATTAAAAAATTATTATATTAACACCTCCGCATTTCTGTAAGCCCCCTGCTTACACTGCTCGCTTTTCCAGGCACCAAAAACAGAAAAAAAAGAACAACAACAAAATATAATAATAAGCATTGCAATGAGTTTTCGCCCTTGCTTTTCCCAGGCAGCACTTAAGCCGCCCGGCTTTTCTTCGCCTCGCAATTTTTGCCTGAACTCAACTCTCGAGTGTCCTGGGAAAACAAACGTCGCCGGCTTCGGCTTTGGCTGGCTTTTTGGGTTAATGCCACGCCCCCGGCGCTACACAAAAGTGGGTGGCTCTTGTTTTCAGCTTAACTCACGCCATCCAAAGATGACGACGGAGATGTGGATGCAGGCCAAGTGCCAGGTTGGAAAGTGTAAAAAAAAAGTATATAAGTGGAGAATGTGGAAAACGGATTGCCCGTTGTTAAGGGGGGGGTTAACTTGCCAGCGATACTTAGTTGGGGAAATCCTTTTTCAATCTGTTTTTTATTGATTAGAAAATTTGAGACGGTCCTTACAGGATTATAATAATTAAAATAGTGACAGGAGCTCGTTCCTTCTTTTTAATTTAAAATTATTATAAAAGCTACAGAGAAAGGTGTGCCAAAGGTATTCATTTAATTCTTTATCCTACAAAAATGCAGGTGCGTCTCGGGGAAACTGTCATGATTTTCTTCTCTTCTTCGTTTGCCATTACACGGGGTAAGTTTGAAAATAAGCTAAAAAGGCAAGTGGAAACGGACTTGGAAAATGCGTCACTTTTAATTTGTTTGCCCTGCCTTCGGCCTTCTCTTTTTCTATATATTTAAATATATATATATTCCTATATAGTATATAGCTATGTATATACATTTGTGAATCGTCGTTGTCTGCTGCAACTTGTCAAGCACTTGTCGTCCGCTGCTCTTGGCCCCGTCTTGAGTGTTGCAATTAGCAAATAAAATAAGTAGCAGTTCCCAGCTTACAGCTCCTCCCCGCTCCCTGCTCCCTGCTCCCTGCTGGCAGCAGCATTGCAACAATGCAACAATGTTGACAACAATGGCCGACTTAATTGCAAACAAACACAACGCCGCCAACTCTGGCGGTGCTCGGTACTCGCGGGTACAGTCACGTGCCATGCAAATTAGTTTCCATTCAACTTAACCTTGTTAGGACAAAGTGACAGTGGCAGGACTCCCACTCCTAGCGATGCCTCGAATATGCATGAGCATTGCAGCAGAAATAAGCCGCAATGGTAACTGGAAATAGCAAAGAAAATATATCTATTTCATGGCCATTTTTCGAATTTTAGAAATTAAAAGTAGACTTTAAAGATGAAGGAACCTGAAAGAAAATTAAAGAAAATTCTACAAATATGTCCTACTTATAGTAGGTCCTTTTTCTGGTTCTTTGTTGATTGTTACTTTTTTTTTAGAGTGTCGAACGCTGTCTTAAAAGCATTTAATATTTTTTATACAGCTTAGCATACAGAGAAATTTTCGTAGGACATAAATACCACATCCTGGAGAGAGCAGAAAAATTGTAATCAGACAAGGATTGCATTTCCCTTCTCTTGCCAATAAAAAACTAAACGAAACACCTGCAATTTTCTCTCGAAATCAATATGGAAAAGTGGCTGCAATTTAAGAGCCCTGCTAGCTGCGGTTCATTTTGATTTTGTGCAACACCTGCTGGCACTTCCACTTACGCAGATTACCATCTGTTTTTATGGCAGTAGGCGGCCTTCAAGGCAATAATATGCAGCAAGAGCTGCTTGCAACTGCAGCAGGAGCTGCAGCAACAATTTTCGTTTCATTGCCCCCACTTAATCATATAGTTGGGAGCCCCGGCCACATCCTCACTTCCTGCTAAAGCCAAGACGTTCAGGCTTCTCTTTAAAAGCGAAACAAATCGAAAGAAAATAATTTAAGAAAATATGGCTATAATTAAAAGGTAGAAAATGAAATAAATACCATAAGCCAAGACGTTAAATAACTTTACCTGCACTTGGCTGAGCTTAATTTAAATTGGGAATTTATTACAGGCTCTGCAAAGTACCCGAGAAACTCAAAATTCCATAAATAAATTGCAACGAATATTTTATTTTCTCCTTAAACATAATGCACTGAGATTGCAGCAATTATTTAAAAATATTGTAATTCCAATTAAATAAATATACATACATTGACTTTTCGCCAATGTCAAAATGCTAACTAAGCCAATTCCGAAACGTTTAAGTTGAAAGCAAATAAATGCAATCAGTTGGCAACAACAAAGAGCATAACTTAATAAATACCCACACAGCCACAGGAGGGGGCAGGATCACACAGAACAGGACGAGAGAGGAGCATAAACACAACACAATGCCAATTGGTCATGGCATGCAAATGAGCGTTGAAAATGAAATCGCCTTAAAATCTATGGAAATGCGCTTAAGTGCTTAAGCGGCATGCCTGCAGACACACACGCACACACAGTCATGGGGCTTGGCCATGGGGGGGGGGGGGGTGAAACAAAGCCTGGATTAAAGCAAACATGGCTCTAACCACGTGTCCCTGTGGCTACGCATCCTCCTGTATTTTGTAGTCCTCTGAGCGACAACATGGCTCGATTTATTTTCAGACTACAAAAAAAAAAGGGGGAAAAAGCAAGGCTACACAGGAAGAAATTCACTTTATTGTTATTAATTGTTAGTTAAATTATACAGTATTTTTATTATATTTTTTAATGGCTTCCATTTCCCTTTTTCCGCTTTTCTATACCCTCCAAAATGGAAATTTCCAATTTTGTCCCAACAGAGCTTCATAGCCAAATGAGCATCACTGATGTAGACGTAAAAATCAAGCAAATTCCTTAATTTTTGAATTTCAAATACCAGGCGAACAGAAGGCTACGTTTTTATAACAGTTTATTACAGTTTCCAGTTGCTTGCTGCTGCCTTCTGTTCGCCTGGTATTTGAAATTCAAAAAATTAACGAATTTGCTTGATTTTGACAATGTACATCAGTGATCAGGAATAATATATATGGTTTTATAGGGTCAGAAATTGTTTTTTTTTTTTCAGTTATTATTTAACTTTGGACTAAAATAATAAGCACTTAAAGTTGCACTGCCTCAGTTTGTGTCATCATTTTTATTGTCCATGTTTTGCTTTCGTACATTTTAAGCAGCTTAAGTTTGCCGAATGTGGCTGCTGTTTTGCACAGGGAAATTTGGGGGAAACTGTGGTGTTTTTGGGGGCGACATTTGTCATTTGCTAATTGCTTGGACGAGGGACACAAAACGAAATTTGTTGGACGGCAATTAGGAAAAGCTGACGCTTGGCACTCGATAACGATAAATGCGATTAAGCAATATCGATGCGACCTAGTTTGCCATTTCCGTCTCTTATTTCGAATATGTATTTCGAATATTTCAATCAACTGGCCAAACATCGTTCCTCCTGCCACCCGCCTTTGACAATCACTTCTCCGACGAGCGTGAAAATTGAGTGCCAACTCTGTGGGAAATGTGGAAAGGCGGATGGGGAGGGGGGAGAGTTGGAGGAAGGACGACGCGAAATGTGAATACGGAAAATAGCTATTCCGAGTGTCAAATCAAATGTCAGGAGGAGGCAATGCCGGCGGCAGTGGAGGCGGAGGCTTTTTGAGCCATTTTAATGACATTTTCCGAGTTTTCCCTTGACTATCCCCGTCCCCCATCCGAATATCATCAACACAACATCGTAATCGTGGGCCGTCATCATCATAATCATCATCGCCATCGGCAGAATCAGAATCGCGAGGGAGCCAGCGCCTGGCAGCGCGTCCCCATAATTAACACCACTTGGAGCAGCAATTTGGAGTGCATTGTTGTCGTTCCCGGCTTCAATCCTGCCAGCCATCCTTCGATCCCCAATGCAACCAGAGATGGCTGCGTGATTTGGGGGTAATTTTATGATTTTTACTAAATTATTTTGGAAATTACTCAAATATTTCTGTTAAAGTTATGATTTATAATCTTATTTTTTTTGAAAATATTACAAAAATTAGTTTTTGATCTTGCTTAGAAGGCAGAATTTCTAGTCCTGTCAAGGCTACTTCCTTTGAATTTCATTTTTCCATGTTTGAAGAGGCAATTTTCCTCCGATGCTGCGACTTTTTCATTTCCGTTTCCGCTTTGAGCGTCTCTCTCTCTCATCTCACGCACTCAGCGCCCACTAAAGTTGACCTCTGACACACGCACACAATGGAAATATTCCACATATACACACAATGCCAGATGGTGGCACCAGGAGGGGCAGTGGAAGGGTAGTGTGTGTGTGTGTGAGGGGCGATTGGTTTTACAAATTGATTGGTTTTTGAGGCTGTCACAGCTGGACAAGTCTGGGAAAGTCAATTAGTTATTGGCAATTAAATGAATCTAAGTGACAAACGCAAATCGCATTTATTTTCCTATATAAAACATATCAAAGGTCAAGGAAAATAGGAAAATCTGTTACTTCCAAGACATCCTTTTGGTTTTCTCCCCCTAAATAAACTTCCCTGAATTATGTTGCTTTGTTGACTTCATTTATTTATTTTCCAAAATAATTAAACGGGATATAAATTAAAAATTATAAAATATAAACAAACATAAAACAATTAGGCGGCTTACAAAAAATAGAAAGCTAAAAATAATGCGCGGGGACAACACTAGATGTACACGATTGTTAAAATGAATAGAGTATATAATCAGTTGTATATAAAAGTGATGAGGCCTTGACTGGGCTTCCTTTTGGTCTTCAACTGCAACTGCTGAACGTTCGAGTTAAATAGGTTAACTAATGCTTACAAATTTAATCGATTTAAAAAAAAAATGAGAAAAAAAACTGGTTTAATGCTAATTCCTAGACTGAGCTAATGTCAATGGCCACTCGAATTGTGCTTTTTTTTTGGAGGGACTAACTGGTAATCCCTTGTAACCCCTCAGACCTTGCAGTGCTCCTGGGCATATTGCAGAGCTCCCGACAGAATGCTCCGCTCCAGGCGACGGTACTGCAGTAGCATGAGGTCAATCTCATGACCAGCCGGTGCCTCGCCCGCAGTCTCCTTGATCTTCAGCTGGGACAGCAGCTCCACCTCGTCGGCCTCCCGCAACGTGGCCTCGAAGACGCCCAGAAGCAGCTTGAAACGCTGATACAGATACTGCCAGGTGCGCGTCTCATGGTCCGTCTCCAGGGCACAATCAATGTGCAGCAGATCCCCGGCCCGCTCTAGGTCGCTGTGCCAGTGCTCCAGCTGCTCGGCACTCATGTTGAACACACGGACGAAGGCCAGCAGTTCGCCGGATATGAAATCTGGCGCAGGCAGCACACGCAGCTCGGCCTTGCGATCGATGTTCAGCTTGGCGAGAATGCTGGCACGCTGCTCCACCAGCGGATCCGTGGGACTGAGGCCCAGGCGGATTTTTACATAGTCCTTGCGGTTGTTCAAGTCCACAAAGCTATCGGGGGGGAAAATGGTTTATTAATTAATTGCTTAATTATTTATTTATCGCAACAACTCACCCATTGTGCACGAGGAGATCGGCATTGGAGCGATCTCCGTAGTAGATAAAGAACTGCTCGCCAGCCTTGAAGTCCTCCTGGGCGGTGCAGTCCATCTGACGCGTTCCGCTGTCGTAGAAGGAGGTGATCTTGCCTGGCCTGTGATTGGCCATGTCCCAATACGGGATCAGGGCCGATATGGGCAGCTGGTTCAGCTCCGCCTCGTCGATGGCCTGCATTTCCCGGGGCACCAGATTCTGGCGGGTCATCACCGTTGAGACGGCCCATCTGGAAGGAAAGAAAGGGATAAATATGAGCAAACTAAATACTTAAATAATTAATAATAATCGGAGCTTGGTATTATCCCCATCTAACCTTGCCCTCATCCTTTTTTTAAATATTTTCTTTTAGGGCTTTTCTTATTTTTGGCTTATTTTTCTGGGCTTTGCTGCGGTTGCTGCTGCTGCTGCTGCTGCCTGACCACAAAGAAAACTTTTTCATTTAATTGTGCATAAATTTTTCAATTTAATTATGAAAAGCAGCAACTTGTTTGAAGTGGTTAAGGGCGGCGATTGGGGGGGATGGCTGAAGGGGAACTCGCCACTCACTTTGTTAGAAATCACCAGGAAACAAGAAGCACCAAAAGCAGCAAATAGAAAGCTTCAAGTTTTTCACTTTTCCCTCTGAGAGCTCTACATATATATATATATTTATTTCTGGTTACTGGAATTACCAAAAAATAAAAAAACAAGAACTCAAGGAAAGTCCAACCGAGAAAAGTTCTCAACTTTTTGCTCGAAGCCTTTGTATTGGCTGTTATGTCTTTTCGGCAAAAAGTTGCCCAGGATATTTTTTGTTTTTATTTTTTTTTCTATTAAAAGTAATAAGTGCCAGTGTTGGAAATGCACAAGCATAAGAACAAGGACAAAGGAGTGCCAACAGGACTGTACCTTGGCCAAAGGATAATCTTTGTAAAGGGCATTTTCCCCACTTATTTACCATTTTGCTTTGTGGCCGTAAGAATGCTTTGTTTTTGCAGTTTTTCGATTAGAAAGTTCAAGCAGGAAATTAATTTAAATAATTGGGAAAACGAAACTGGGATCTGCGGCAACTGTAAACAATTTTAAATATATTCTCTATTTGTTTTTAGTCAACGATAGTTATTAGTTTAGTTTTTTTCTAGAATTTATATTGCTAAAGAAATAAAATGAAATAATTAAGAAATTGAAACTGTGTTCCAGTGGCCACAGTAACATTTCTGGAAGCATTAAATATAGTTTTTGATTATTTTTCATTTACTGAACAACCCATCGAAGACAAGTTATCATTTCTTTCCCAGTTGTTTTCCTTTTTGACACCTGCCAGACACTTTTCCCAGCTGCACCTGAGGCAACTGATCAACTTGATCCTACCCATCGCTGCCAGCTGACATTTATGGATGCGAATCCGACTGGGCTAGGATAACAAACCAAAAAAAAAAAAATAAATAAAGAAATAAAAAGGCAAACGGCAACTGGCAACCGGCAACTGGCAACCCTTTTTGAAGGCCAACAACCAACGTCAATGTCGGGCTGCCTTTGACAGCCATAAAGGATGCCAAGCCGAAGCCAGAGTTTGTCGCCATGTGTGCATCGCATCGCATCGCATCTCACCTGTCAGCCGGAAGTGAGTGCCAGCCAGACGGATTTAATGAACTCTTCGTCTTCGTGGCTGACACTTTCAAGTGACTCGCATTCCAAATATGCCCCCCTCAGTCCTCCCTGTGGCTTGCCATCGTCCTTCAGCTGACCCGTAGCTGGGGCGAACTTTGTCCTGTCATTACATGTCACAAAAATAATATCCTTTGGAACATTAAGCCATTGAGTGGATGCCAAAAAAGTGCCTTATGCACAGAGAAAGAAAAAAGTACGAATATGAATATATATTTATGAGATTATTGCGTGTCATCATTTAATCATGCTGCCGCTTCCCTTGACCTGAAACCCTTTATTTCCTCTGATCTGATATCTGATTTATGGCCAGGACAAGTTGAGACTCTTACAGATACAAATCCGATTGCCTTGGCTCTCACGTCTCCTTTATTTCCTTGGGCTGTCGTCTGTCGTCTTTATTATGCATGCATACTCCTAGCTGCTACCTCGTCCTGTATGTCCTGTGCATTCCTTTGCCAATTCAGCAGGCAAAACCAGCAGAAACTTAGGCCAAATTGAAAACGGGGCCAAAACAAGAAAAGGAAAAATGAAAAACAAAAAATAAAAACAAAGGGAGAAAGACCGAGAGAGTTGTCACGGCAAATGACGCGAGAGAAATGCGTGTAATGGCCAGGGGGGGCAGGGGGGCCTGCATTCTCGAATTTCCTCGATTTTCCCTACAACTCGATTCGATTTTCTTGGGACTTATTCTCGTTTTCTTTGTTTTTGTTTTGCATTTTTCAATGATTGCCTGCCTTCGTGTGTCCACTTATTGCTTCTGCATTGTTTGTGCGAATTTTCTTAGGATTTTCCTTGGGCATTTCATGAGTTCTTTAGCCTGGTATCTGGTTTAGCCTCAACTGGCTTTTCCGGTTAATTATTTCAGCTTCTGAGGAGATATGTTTGCGGGTCAAAGGTAAAACCGCAAAGTGCTCTAATGGCAGGATGGCCAAACTGCATTAGTCTGATTAGATGACGATGATGATGATGATGATGTGGGGCTGGGTTATGGCAGTTAATCAAAGGAAAACACACTTTACAGCAAACACACACATTATATTATTCATACAGCTGCCAGGATATGCATTCCTGGCTGCATCTTTATCTCTTTATCTTGAAAATTCATTATGAGAAGACAAAAGGAAACCGGAATTAGCTGCCCAAAGCACTCTCACCACGAATTTAATCCTTGCTCCCCCCCTGGGGCAATTCCTATAAAGTTAATTAATATTAAATAAAAATAATAAACACCCAGTTGAACCTCCTTTCGGACTTTTGGCCGTACGGCAGATATTCCCCCAACTTGGAGCCTTGTTCTTTCCTCAATAAACAGCAGACATTTGATTAGATGTCAATAATCCGAAATGAGCTTGGCTTTTTCCACACACACAGAAGTCAATAGGGATTTGGCCAAGAGCTGGCCAAATATTTATAGATTCCATCAATCAGTTGGTGGTGGCAGCGGCGGCTAAGGCGGGCTCATCCATCAACATCCCACTCACAAAAGTAAAAACATGCAAGAACTAAGCTCAATACACTTGAAAGAATATATATTTACTAATAAATAATATTTAAAAATCTATATTTATTAATAAAATATATATTTTTAAGTATGAAAAGCTTTGCTGTGTCAGGTTAATAAATCTGCAAATTGATTTAACCTTTAAAAATAATAGAAATAAATTTTAAATGAGAGTCTGGGAATTTCTTTTTTAAATAATTAAAAAAAAAAAACAAAATTTTATTGGAAAAATCAAAGCTTACAAAAGCCATAACTTTGCCTAGAATTAATTAATTTTCAATCGGAAAGCAGTTTTTAATAGGTTAAAAAATCTGCATACAGCATTTAAGATTTTTAAAGATTTGAATTTTTATTGATTTTTGAAAAAAAGGATGATGTAACCCCTTACATTTTTTTGGAAAAATTAGTAAAAAATGTTTGTTGCCAAAATATGGCTAAATCGATTCAGCAATTAATGCTGATCAAGAATATATATGGTTTATAGGGTCGGAAATTAATTTTTCTTTTACTTTTTTGCTTTTAACTAAAATTTAAGCTCTAGTTTTCCCTTTGACAACCCGTTTCTCTCAGTGTCTAAGAAGATCTCCTTCTCTCTCTTCCCTGACAGCTCCTACAGACGGGTGTCTCCCTGATTGTGGACGATGGCAAGGGATCCGGTGATGGCCCCGGCAGTGGCAGCGGAAGTGGAAGTGGAAGTGGAACCAACCGCCGACGCATTGCCCAGCTGGGAACACGCAAAAGGAAGCGTCGCCCTCAACTTCCGCTGGCCACCATGGGCGCCAACGAGGAGGACTCTGATTCCACTGCCAATTCCGGCTCTGGCTCCGGCTCCGCCTACTGGCGCGGCCATGTCGAGGATGATGCCGATGCCCTGCGCCGCCGAAAGCAGCCGCTGGTGAGGGAACCCATGGCGGCCCTGGAGCGTGATCGAGAGAAGCAGCGCCAGCGAGTGGCAGAGCCCACTGATGCCACGGTCCAGGCCAGCAGCAGCAGCAAGGCCTATCGTCGTCCCTATGGCCAGGCCAAGAAGGAGCCAACACCCTCGGTCCTGCCGGAGTCTGCCCTGCCGGTGGCCACCAAGACGTCGGTGGATCTGAAGAATATTCTCAAGAATTCGGGAGGGTTATCTTTAAGCGAGATCCTGCAGCAGAAGAACCTCTCGCTGGACGACCTGCTCAAGGGCAAGCAGAATGCTTTGCTGGCTCTGCAGACCACAGCCGTGGCGCCGGCCGCCTCCACTTACTCCTCGCCAGCGGAGACCTCCTCCTCCTCCTCCTCCTCCTCCGCCATTGGGTACAGAAAGTCGCCCATTCAGCTGAATAAGCAGGGTGTCCGGCGATTGCCGGCTGCCTATACCACGGCCTCCTCCACCAGCTCTGGGATTGTGGAGGAGCCGGAGGCCGGCAAGAACAAGGGGGCAAAATATCCCGGCGCCCTGCAGCGCCTGAAGCTCTTTGGCAGCTCTTCGCGGGAGAGCAGCACCACAAGACGCATTCTGGGCAGCTCCACCGCCAGTCCCACAGTGGCCACCAGCAGCAGCACCACAACCACCACTCGAGTGCCGCTCTACAAGAAGAGACAGCATCTGAGGTCCACATTGAAGCCACCAGGACTCTTTAAGCCCATCATGAGCACTCCCACGACCACGACAGCGGCGGCCAGCACCACTCAGGAGGGGGAGACCAGCACGGTGTACTCCACAACTACAGCGGCTAGTAGTCAGGAGCAGAGCAGGGAGGAGGAGAGCGAGCATGAGCAGGAGAAGGAATCGGCAGAGGAGCAGCAGGAGCAGGAGCAAGAGCAGGAGCCAGAGCAGGCTGAGGAAGCCAACTCGCAGCAAGAACCAGAGGAAGAGCCCGAGGAGCAGCCGGATTCTGGAGAGAGCAGCCCCCCAACCGAAGCTCCTTCTGTACCCTCGCCTGCCTCCCTGCCTCCTGGCAGCAATCCTCGCTACCGGCTGCGCAACTCTAGCATCAAGGAGCAGAATCAGAAGCGGCTAAAGGACAATTTTATAGGCCACTACGATCGCAATGCGGTGGACAGTGTGGAGGAGCTGGATCAGCCCGAAAGATCAGCCATTGCCACAGTTGCGGCACCAGAAAGGGAAGGGCACCCAGTGAACAGGAGCAGCGAGGAGATCAACGAGGGCGACGATGAGCTGGAGAACTTCTTTGATGAAGTGGAGAGTCACACGCATCATACACGAGTACCGGCACCTCCTGCTCCTCCTTCTCGTCCTTCTCCCTCTGCCATTGCACCTGCACCGGCACCCTCATCCTCCTTTGAGCCACCGCTACCAGCCGCCCCTTCACCATCATCCTTTCCCCTGCCTGGGAAGCCGCCACAGCTCAATATCATTGACGATGTGGACGATCGCACCGATCTCCTTGAACTCATCGAGGATCGACGATCGGGCAATCGCTTGTTCAAGGTTCTGGAGCAGCGGAACATGACCCTGGAGGAGCTGATCGAGCATAGGAAGCGGGGCTCCAGCCAGCTCCATCTGTCCACCATTGTGAGCGGCGGCGATGAGCACTCGCGCCTGTATCCCGGCCAAAAGGTGCTGCTGCAGGACAACATGGACATTGTCACCGCCTTCGAGAACTTTCCGCACTTCAATCTGATGGACCTGAAGAGCGTCAAGCCCGACGAGATCAAGACGGACTCGCAGGGCTCCAGCTACTTCACCTCCATTATCGATATTGAGCCCAATGACGAGGTGGTGAAGCCGTCAACCGGGAATCGAGGTATAACGGCCTTGCGCCTGCGCCAACAGCGCCAGTGTCGGCAGAGATCCAAGGGGGCGGGAATGGCAGTGGCAGAGGCAGTGGCAGTGGCAGGAGTGGGGAGTCAGGGTTAGCTGAAGGAGCAGGCTTCAGAAGCCTTTAAGAAACTCTACTCCTAAACGTTAATTACTATTTTTTGTAGAAACACCAAGCGATGCTGCAGGACTTTTCCTCTTTTCAATGGCCCAACTCTGCTAGCACAATTTTCTGCATTTTTTGTAAAATGTTTACACATTTTTTAGGGAAAATGTGAATGGTAAAAAATGGGAAGTTCGCATCTCAAAATTGTTAAATGGCAAAATTAAGTGGTTTAAATATCAGCACCATTCGATTATTCATTTACATGTCAATATATCAGGTTTTTCCCAGTGGAAAGTTGATTTTTATTCCCCGAATATAAGAAAGTGAGAATATTCCACAGGCCCTTCAGAGATTTCACTAAAATTGAAATGTAAAAAAATGTGCTAAAGGAACTAGGCTAAAATTAACAAGTTAAAGCCAAACCCTACTCTTTCGTCTCTAACCCCAACACTTAACAACATTAAGTAGTTATGAAACAGCGCAAATAATTGATTAATAATCAAATCAATAAAATAGATTTACAGTTTTTTTATATATCTAAAAATAAAGATCCCTAAAATCGACAAATTTTTCAGAGATTTTTGTTTTTTGCCGCTACATCTGCCATAAACCACATCCCGCCCCCTCTCTCTCTGATTCCAATCCTCTTCTGCGGTATAAAACATTATCCTTGCAGGTCCTGCCTATGCGCCAGCATCCTCCTCCTCATCGGCCACCATAGGCGTGGGCACCGGAACCATATCCATTAATCAGCGGGGCGAGAAATCGTTGGGTTTCTTCCCCTCCTGGAAGACATTGGCCCTCGCCTCGCTGGCCACAGCCACGGAGGAGCGGAATCCCTATTTCCTGCCGCCGCCGCGTCTCCTGCTCGATGGCACATCGAGTTCAAGCTCCCAGGAATCATCCTCGTCGGACAGCAATCCCGAGCCGGAGGCTAGCATCGACATTGATCTGGGCGTGAGTCCCTACGGCGGCAGCAATTCCTCCTCGATGGTGGACAACAGCCTTTTGCCGGTAAACAACGATGTGATCGATGAGATCGAGAATGAGGTGGCGCGTGCCCATGATCTCCTCGATTTGGAGCTATCCGGACCTGGCTTCCATCGCAGTCCAGCGGCAGCAGCGGCCACCTCAGCGGTGTCACAGCAGCACCTGAGCAGCCTGTACGCCAGCATGCCGTCCGGTGTGCGATCCGCAATAGTGGCCAGCTCGGCGATTGTTATCACAGCCCTGGCCACCTTCCTGGTGGTCTTTGTCGTCTGCCGGTGGAAGCAGCAGCGTCGCCGCAAGAGCAGCTATCTCCGGACCTACAATGCGATGAAGAGCAAGCTGCCACAGATGGTGCAACCATCGCGGCGCTCCTCGATGCGCCAGCACATGGAGGAGCTGGTCATAGGCTCCAACTCTGGATCGAGTCCGGGCATTGCCAGCATCTCCACATCGGTGGCCTGCTGTACGCCCGTTCATCAGCTTCAGCAGCGTCAGAGTTCGCTGCTCTTTGGACGCGACGGCACGGCGACCTTGAGCACCACCACCGCCACCTCCCTAACCACCAACACGAACAGCGCTTCAGCGGACACAACGTCGGGGGCGAAGGCGTCATCATCATCAGCCGCAGCAGCCTCGTTGGAGATCCAGCAGCTGAGTGGAGGAGGACGTGGACTGCGCAGTGCACACCAGAAGCTCAACACCATGGATCCGAATTCACCGGAAGTGCAGGAATACCTATTCGACACGCTGCGTAAGTCCTTTGACAACTAGGCAATAGGCAATAAGCAATAGGCAATAGGCAATAGGCGCTCCTCTAGAAGCAATAGACAGTTGTTTAGGCCAAGTTTTATATAAATGTACACACTCTACACACACACACACTCCCCCAGTCATACCCCCCAAAGGCCAAGGAGCTAAAGTTAGTCGATTAATTAGTTTAAGAGCAGGTGAAATGGCAGCAAGTGGAGTGTTTTTTTTTTAGATCGATTTAGAGGAACATTCTGTGAGAGAAAAGTAAAACTAACAAAGAAAAATATACAAGAAAATACATTTAGGACAGTGCTTGGCATGGCCAGGAGTGGCTTTAAAAATTAACGAAAGAAATAAATGAAAAATAGAAGGAATTCAATTTAATATGAAACCCTTTTTGGGATCTAAAAACAAAGTTTGGTTTGTGAAATCTGTGTGTGTTTTAAAACCAACAAAACCTTTAGTTTCTCTACGTTTTTGTTATCTGTTTCGAGTGTTTTCTATACAAATATTTGTTTTTTTTTTTAATGAGTTAATTAGATAAAATCCCCAGCATAAAACTTGTAAAGAACTGAAACTTTTCCTTTGGCCTAAAATCTAAAACTAAATCTTTTGATTTAAAGCAACACCTATGGTCATGTCTCGCACTGTCTGCTAGTCTCTAAGCTCGGCAAACTATCGTTTCCAACTAACTAGAATCTAAATTACGAGTATAAAACAACAACTAAAGGCACATCTCTTTCAACTAAATCATAAAATGGGTTTCTTAAGCACAAAAACTTAAAAACAGAAAAATATTCGCAACGCAGGAAGAAGGAAACAGGAACAGGATCTTTTTCTTGGCCAAAACAAAAACTGCCCCCAAAAGTTATAAAATATATATTACAAATTGGAGAAATGCGAGAAGAGAAACGAAAAAACCATTTATGAGGACAATAAAAAATATTAAAAGGGAAGAGGAAAAACTGTGTTCGAAATTATTTAAACCAAAAGACAACTCAGAATAAACAAAAGAAAAAAACAAAATTCGATTTCGAATTAGATCAAGGCAAAGGCATAGATGGGCACAAAAACAAGATAACAACAACAACAGCAACACTAATAGTTTAAATGTTCAAAATGCACTGCAAAAAACGAAGGCAACAATAGGGCAAAAATACTTGGGTTTTTATTTCGTAGAGCAGGCACATTATTGGTTCGATTTTCAATGCCCTCTCCCCCTCTCTCACGAACATTAGGCAGTAGAAGAACATCTGGCGACAGAGAATATATATATATATATGAAATATATATATAAATAAATATAAATATATATTTAAGCACGCTCAAAATATGTATGTAAATAAGTTTCAATTTGATTTTTTTGAGAAATAAAATGTAGAACAAATTGTGGCAAAGATTTCCAACATTTTCGATTGGATATAGCATATATTTATATATATATACTATATAGTATATGTGTTTAAATGGGTTCTTGGACGCCGCTCTCTCGTTCATCCGAAGTTTGTCCTCGAAATTCCGCCACTCCTATAAATAGAGTCCGCCGAGTGGTGGAGCAACAACATGCTCCAGCTGAACCGGGCCCCGACCCCGTGCCAAGTGGAAGCGCATCCGTAAATAGATCCCCGCCAGAAGCCAGACGAACAGGGGGGGAAGGTCAACAATGGTTGTGGCCATCTGTACTCCGAATGAGAACCAGCTGGTGGCGTCCAATCAACGGTTTCTGACTATATTCGCGACTTGGAAATTATCCTTTTAAAGGTTTGTTATTTTCTGACATTGCCAATTTTTTAGCTTGCGAGTGAAACTGGAGAACCAAGTGGTAACAGACCCCTGATTTCCTGTTCAAGTCTGGCTTTTCTGTTTAGAAAAAAACAAAAAAAAAGAGGATGAAAGCGAACCAAATAAATAAATAAATAAAAAATTCTGCTGAGAAAATATATGGCTTGGGAAATATAATATTGGGGGGAGAAATAATATGTTTACAGAGAAACCGATCCAGGTTTTATTTCCGTTTGATTTCGAGTTCATTTGGATTTTAATTGGATTTAATTTTAGTTTTATATGAATTTAATTCGAATTTTCTTTAAACTTAATTGGAATTTCATTTTAAGTTTATAAAAATTTAATTTAAGTTTGATTTGCATTTAATTTGAATTTTATTTAACATTTTAAATGCATTTTATGTGAATTTCACATAAACTTAATTTGAATTTAATGTAAATTTGATTTGAGTTTAATTTGAATTTTATTTCATTCGAATTCGAATTTTATTTAATTTTTATTAGAATTTTAATAGAGTTTATTTGGAATTTCATTTGAATTTATTTATTGAATTGAATTTCATTTCAAATAAATTCGAATTCTATTTAAATTAAATTTCAGTTTTATTTGGATTTATTTTGAATCTTCTTTAAATTTAATTTGAAACCAAAGATCACCGCAACGACCACTCACCTGTACAGCTCGTAGCACAGGCCGTGCTGCGTGAAGAGGACGCCCATGGACGAGGCACCGCCATTGCTGCTGCTCGCCTCCGGCCGGATGTGGGCGCACTTGTACATGTTGGCATATTGGCGGGCAATCACGCGGCACTGCCTCAACGCCACCGCACCGGCGGCAGTGCCCCGGAGCCGCTGCATCTGCGGAACACTGAAGTACAGCACCGTGTTGTACTTGGCTGGCAGCAGATCGATGTAGGGCCGCCACTCGCTCTCCGCGCCGCGCACCTTCTCGATGACCAGGGCGTAGGCCAGATTGAAGTTCGTGAGCAGCGGATAATTGCAGAAGAGCCGGCGATCCGATTCCGGGAGATGTTCCTCCGAGAAGATCAGCTTTCGGGGCACACTCAGCACCTGCTCGTCGGCGGCCAGGTCACGGGTGGCCCGTAGGCCCAGCTGGTAGCCCGGAAAGATGGCTATTTCGACGCCCTCGCTGCGCACGCCGGCCGCCTTGGCCCATTCACTGAAGGCCTCCACTTTGGCCAGCCGGTGCTGATCGTCGCCGGCGGATATCTCCTGGCACACGGCCTTCTGCAGTGGCTCCTCCAGCTGGATGATGCGCTCCAAAAGCTTCTGCAGCTGCACATACTGGCTCCACTCTTCGTTGGGATTCGCCGGCTGTACTTGCACAAAGTCCAAAAGGAGCAGGACCAATTGGTTCAGCTCTTTTCTCTGCTTGCCGCTTAGCCGCGGGATACGTTGTTGCAGGGCATTCTGTTCCTCCTTGTTGTTGTTGTTATTGGAAGTGGTGGTGGTGCTGGAAGTGGCAGCTCCACCGCCAGAAGCGGCTCCAGCTTGTTGCGCCTGATGCTCTTTGGCTTTGTTGTTGCGCTTGCTGTTCTTGCCCATGGCGCTGCCGGTGGGGTGGTCGGGGTGTAGACGTGGAAGAGAGACAGAGAGCGCGCGCGACGAGAGAGAACGGAGCAACTGCGGCTTCCAGCCAAATAAGGAAAATAAAGTCCAAATGCAGGCGGCAGGCACCACGAAAAAAAGCACAGCGGCGCAGCACGTGAGCGGGGGTGTAAACCAGCTGTTGCGCGAGTGTGACCATTAGCGAAAAGGCCAAAAAAGGCAGAGGTAGGTACGATAGACTTCCATTATTTGCCTGTCTATTGGGCATAAACTCCGCATTAAAACGTATAAAACTAGTACAAATAACTTTAAATTATTGTATTATTTACCTTTTAGTACTACAGTAATTTGTGAAACACCCAACATAATTTCTCGATAAATAATAAACTTAAAAAATACTATAAACTTATCGGGAATTTTTTGGCCATACCTACGTTCATCGATTGGCCAGTACGATATCGAAATTTTAATTTGAAATTGCATTTCTGTTATTGGGCTAAGTTTAGCTTTAAATTAATTTAATTTAATTGAAATAATTCAATAAAAACGAAATTAGATTGGAATTCGAGATCGTTTTTCTTTATTTGAAGATATATATATATTATTAGATGTATAACATTGGCGGTTAAGTTAACAATATAGTGGATTTAATAAATATTCAATTATTTAGTTTGGTTTTCGTTAATATTATCGATAAACAACGTTCACAAAAAACTTTGGTGTTCTTACTCTGCTCTCTGATATCATATTATTAATACGTTCTGAAGCGAATCCTAAAATTAAAGGTAACGAGAAAGATAATCATGCTATTATACATATATATATATTCGTGTATATATATATATATTAACGAATCTAGCCAGCTACACGTGTTATTTATAAATGTAATTGAGTATCTCTCGTCCTGCCTCTGCTTTCACCATTTCCTACGTCACGCACCAACTTCTTTCTTCAGGTCACGGATCTCACATATCTGTCAGATTTGATTGTGCTCTGTGGGGGGAAGTCAGAAGCACAGGAAAGTCCTCCTGGAACTGGGACTGTTACTGGTACTGGGACCGAACAAACAACGCGAAGCCTGGATAGTTATGTATATATCTTGTCTATGTATAGTATAAGTTTGCGGTGTATTATGGAGAGTCTGGTTCCGCGTCCATTCCATCTGCCCCGATCTCCACTTAGAAGCTAATAATTGAGACTGCATCTGGGCCGGCACAGGTAAACTCCTTCACTGCCTGGCCACCATGTCCAGGCCACCCTCCTCCTCCATTTTTGACAGGAACTTGATGGCCCGCTGCGATGGCTCCGTCTGCCGGGCCATGTCGATCAGGCCCAGCAGCTTCTTGATGCCAATGAAGACGCTAAAAGTTGCAGTTAAATATTAATAATAAATACAAATTGAAAATATTTAAATTATATTAAAACATACCGCTTGCCGGCCATCTTCTTGCCTATGGCCTGAATCTCGCCCTTGCTAAAGATGTCCGTGTGCTCGAGCACGGCCAGGACATGCTCCGGATGCGAGAGATTGGGTACATGCAGCACCGAGGTAAACGCCGTCAGCATCTCCATCTCCTCGAGGACCTCCCTGGAAAAGAATTAAAAATTAAATTCAGTTTTCTGTGGAGAAATATAATTCCCTTGAATTACTCACCGCCTGCTGGAGGTGCACAGGATGAGCAGCTTGCGGCCCTTGGGCGGCTGTTTCTTGAGCAGCACCAGCAACGCCTGCAGCGTCATGTTGGAGTAACGCGGTCCAATCGAGCCATAGTCCAGCAGACGCTCGACATTGTCCACCACAATGCAGCTGAGCGTGGAGCGATAGGCATCGTCGAAGATCTTCCTGATATGCAGACACTTGGCCGACTCCGTATAGCCCACCATGTCCTCCGGCGAGCAGACCTTGACGAACGGGAAGTCCGACATCTTGGCCAGCTGGGCGGCCAAAGCGGTCTTGCCCGAGTTGGGTGCACCGGCCACCAGCACGGAGACCAAACCACTTGATTCCGGAGCCTTGGCCTGCTGGACATAGAGCATGCCATCCTCTAGGAGATTGCTCACAGGGGTGCCCCAGTTGATTACTCCACGGGCCAGCATATTGTCTAGTATTTCCTGAGCTGTGCCAAACGCCGGCTTAATATCATTCTCCAGCGAATGGAGGAAGTCGTCGCGGTTAACCTTTAGTTTCTCCATGGCCTCTGGATCCACAGTGACCTTGGCATCGGCCTTAATCAGACGATTCATGGCACTGGACTGGGCGGCACGCACCAGACCCTCCAGCTCGGCGCCACTGAAGTTCTTCGTGAGGGCGGCAATCTCCTTGTTGTCCACATCGTCGTTAATCTTGTTAAAGTCCCGCATCCGCTTTGTATGGATGTTAAGGATCTGGACGCGTCCCTGCTCATTCGGCAGACTGATCTCCATTTGGACTTCGAGGCGACCTGGTCGGAGGAGGGCCTCATCGATCATATCCCGACGATTGGTCATGCCAATGACAAGGATATTGTTCAGTTGGTCGACGCCATCGATCTTGGTCAGCAGCTGATTGACCACGGTGTCGTGGACACCGCTATTCCCAGCCACGCTGCCGCGCTGCTTGCAAATCGCATCGATCTCGTCGAAGATGATGATATGGAGGCCACTATTTGGCCCGAGGCGCTTCTCTTCCTCCTCGGCCTCGGCAAACAGCCTGCGGACATTCGCCTCCGACTCACCCACATACTTGTCTAATATCTGCGGTCCGTTGACAATCTTCGGCTCCCGGGCATTCAGCATCGTTCCAATCTGGCGCGCCATGAGGGTCTTGCCCGTGCCAGGCGGTCCGTACAGGAGGATGCCCTTCACGTGCTTGCAGCCCAGCTGCTCGACGAGCTCCGGCGGGAAGACACGCGAGGCAAAGGCACGCCGAAAGATCGAATTGAACTCCTTGTCCAGGCCGCCAATGCCCATCTTGCCAAAGTCCCAGTCCGGATTAATGATGGACTGGCGCACCACCTTGCCCTTGCTCTTGCCCTGGAGATTCAGGGAGCTGTTCTCGGCCTTTTCGAACTGCACCACCGTGTTGCCGAGGATGCGGCCAAAGCGTACATTGCGCATGGCCGGCTCCTTGCCCTCGCCCAGGCTCTTGGGATCGATGGCTTCCAGCGATTTGACCGCCAGGCCCAAAAGCTTCTTATCCTTGAAATTAAAGACCAGCGATTGGCCCACAGTCAGGGCCATGCCGGCGAACTGCATGATGAACTCCTTGGCCATTTGGTCCGAGTCATAGGGCTCCTGGGACACACTGGGGGATCAATAATATATAATATAATGCAAGGACATTATGTAACTCCTGCCAGCTCTTACGTTTTCTTCTGCAGAAAGTCCGTTTCGAAGGAGACACACGTTATGACATCGGAGCTGGCATCGAAGCGATACGGGCGCACCTCCAGCTCCTGGTTAATGGAGACCATGGCCCACTTCCGCTGGACCAGGGAGAAGCCCACATAGCCGCTGGGCACCTCCACGGTCTTCTCCAAAGCGAAAATGAAATGCTGCCCGGGAGCCGGAGAGATGTCCGCATATCTGTGGGTGGGGAAAACGTATAAATAAAGGAAATCAACCTTGAGAGAGCTGAGAAAACCCACTTGACATCCTCGGGAAAGTCACTCACACTGACGATGGCCCGATTGGTGAGCGACAGCTCGTCCGTGGGACACTTGGTGGCCTTCAAGCGCTGTTTAAGAGAATGAAAACATTGTAAATAACCTGAACAACTTGATAAATATATAATTAAAACCCACATAAGCCATGGCTGCTCCTGGTTTTCCACTAGGGGTTGTTTATGCCCAAAAAAAATCGATGCCAAAAGCTTTAGCGAATGCGCAACTCCTATTTTTCCAGTCACAGCCACAAAATCACTTGTAGCTATAACTTTAACACTTTCAGAGGATGTTTTAATAAAACTTGACCGTTTCCTAACTTAATAAACTCCCCAATTGTTTTTTATATGTATTGTACTTTTGCCAGGACGCCTTTTCACTCTCTGGCGAAGAAAATTCAATAAATTTCTGCACAAGCGCACAATTCCCGCTTTCCCTACTGCGTTTCCTGGCCTTGGTTTTTTAAATTCTCAGCGTTCGGTCACATCAGCGGCGAATGCGATGATTTTTAACGATGTTTTCGCGATGATTAGCATCACCAACTCGCACCTGTTATTAGATGTGCGTCAAATTAGCGTCGAAACGGTGGGAAAATGGAACACTGAGACATTTTTTATATTTTATTTATTTTGTAAATAAGACCCTAATTTTAACAAAATAAACAGCCAACATGTTGAGAATTAAATTTACTAATAGTTTTTATTGAGTTTGGGAAGAGTTGAGCATCGCAAGTGCCTTAAATTCCAATTTGAAAAATAAAGGCTCCACCTTTGTGGATATTGCTCCCCCTTAAGAGGTCGTGCGTAAATGCACGATAAGCCAGATTTTGGAGCACTTATTCGAGTATTATCCCAGAAAGTTTCATTAAAATGCCAATGACAGTTTTTGAGAAAATTGCTCAACAGTGCTCAAACCTTAAGAATAAAAAAGGTAAACAAAAGCGGCAGCTTCCTAAATGTAAAATCAACCAGAAGAGTGTATCGTTTCCGTTACCTCTCTCTCTCTCAAATTCCACAAATTGCAATATCTAACTACAAGAAAAAAGGTAAACAAAAACAAATGTAACAACAAGAGTGGATCGTTTTCATTCTCTCGCTCTTAAGTTCCACAACTTTACATATGCTCAAGAGTAAAGGTAAACAAACAGAGAGCAGCTTTACAGATGTTAAAATAACAACAAGAGTGGATTGTTTTCATTCTCTCACTCTTAAGTTCCACAACTTTACATATGCTCAAAAGTAAAGGTAAACAAACAGAGAGCAGCTTTACAGATGTTAAAATAACAACAAGAGTGGATTGTTTTCATTCTCTCGCTCTTAAGTTCCACATATTAACAGCTCTTAAGAAAAAAGGTAAACAAACAAAGAGTGCAGCTTTCCAGATATCATAATAAGAGTGGATCGTACTCCGTTTCACTCTCCCTTTTAATTTCTCTCACTCTTTTTAATTTGAATTCAAATTCTATAAGACGTTATATTATATTTGGCGGGTTGTCTTGCTGGCATGTCAAGCAGCAAAATAACCCGCCAAATTTGATTTTGTAGACACAAATTCGGACTTTAATCTGGCCATTTTCAGTACAAATTCGTTAATTTCAATAATATATATGATTTATAGGGTCCCAAATGCCCCATTCGCTATCTACAAGCCCCCAAAGAAGCCCAAGTTACCTTTATATTTAAGATAAAAAAAAAACAAATTAAAAAAACCATAACTTAGCCAAAAATGCCTTAAATTCAGTTCCAAAACCTTTGATATGCTAGTTTTTAATGGCTTAACAAATCTGTTATAAAAACTTTGCTTTATTTCGTATATTGGTATAAGATTTACAATACTGGAGTAAGATTAACGGTATTGTTATAAGATTTACGATATTGGAACATATTTACGATATTGGTACAAGATTTACGATATTCAAACACGATTTACGATATTCAAATACGATATTCAAACACGATTTACGATATTCAAATACGATATTCAAACACGATTTACGATATTCAAATACGATATTCAAACACGATTTACGATATTCAAATACGATATTCAAACACCATTTACGATATT